>OX030952.1:102448008-102506515 GCA_943735915.1 Pherbina coryleti
GGGAAACATGGCTCATAACCGGAGACATTCCATTACTTATTTAACCATATTATTAAATGGTATGAAAATACATTTTATGCAATGCACTTCGGCTAATTATAATTTCATACCAATGCGCAGCTTCAAAGCGATGTAATTTGCACCGCACGGCGTTTCAATTTAAGCTTAAATTGTTACCATAAATTTCATGCACTACTATTTTGCAGCTTAAGAATTCTGCACGCAGCTATTCAGCATTTTGAATAGAAAAACTCTCTCTGAATAATGAAACATTGAAGCAGCAGCAACAAACGACACACTTGGAGAAAATGCTTTAAATTTTAATTGGCGGGCATTCTGCTGTTCGCGAACAAAGAACAATCTCTCTCTGCTTCCATGCAGAGAATTTCTTTTCTGAGCATTTAGTAGCATTTTGTAGCGAAACCAAAGCAACATTCTGCTAGCTGCAAGCAATGACAGCGTCGAAGCCAACCAACAAATCAATGCTTGGAAGCAAATGATTTAATTTTCAATAAAATATGAATTTTCCTACCAAACTATTGATCTTAGACGCATGTCAGCATCGACTTTTTTTGTTGGAATCGGCAAGATCATTCATTTGTCCATATATCATATTCACTTATCTCTTACGGTTTAAGCAGAAAATTAAAAAAGCGCCAAATTTCTCAAAAAATACCGAATTTTGTCAGTTTCTCAGCCAATAACCTCTAAGTTTTGAAATATTTCAAAATTTTAGGTATACGGTGTCAATCTACAATTAATTACGATTTGAATAGTGAAAATTTCATTTAAATCCGTTCAGCCGTTCTTGAGCTTACTTGCATCAACGCCAAAAGGCAACATTTCAAGTTTCATTTTTATATAATAAAATAATAAGATAAGATTAGCATACTTTTAGGGATTTCCCAAATTCAATTTTGATAACACAAAAACAAAGTTGAGTTTAGTTGAGTTTCATCCTGCAAAATTGTGCTAGAAAAATCAACAGTTTATTTTGCATTCAATGGCAAAACTCAATTTTTTGCTGGAAACTCAAACTAAACTCTCAGTGTTGGCATGGCATAACGGAGTCAAATCACATGATCTAAGTGAGCAGTCGACAGACCCATTTCTTGAAATATTTCGGTCAAAAGTTCAGCCGAATAAAGTGATGGTTTCACGCGCTGTATGGCCGTCCTGCTCTTACCATTTAGCACTTAGATGATTGATATTGACGTGGGGAACCAAAAAGTCGTGAATCATTTGCCTGTAGCTCTCATCAATAATGGTAACGTCGGCTCCACTTTCAGTTTTGAAAAAATATGGACCAATTATGCTTCTGGCATGCAAACCACGCAAGACAGTCACTTTTTCTGGATGTAAGGCAGCCTGGAGAGTCTCTTCAGGATTGTTCTCGCTCTAAATTTCATTCAGAATGCGAATTTTAATATAAATGTCAAACACATGTGTTCACATTGACAACTGGTTTGTCAGATATCCATTTAGGAAATGCTATACCTCTAAAAAAAAGATACAGTAGTTTCGACTATGTTGTAACTCAAGACGTAGAATTAATCAATTCGCTTTTGACGACATCTTTTTTAAAAACTATTTAGCAAAATATTTATTCCATACACCTGAGCATATGACCTTTAAAAGAGTGCCGCAAAGGGTTAATATGTATGACCGACCCCCATTACTTTCGCAAAAGGAAAATTTTTGCCTTTAACACCTATTTCCTCCGATCACTCCTTAGGGGGCTCCCATACAAATTTTATGGTTTTTGTTTATTTATTCAATACACCTGAGCATATGACCTTTAAGAGAGTGCCGGAGAGGGTTAATATGTATGACGGACCCCCATTACTTTTGCAAAAGGAACATTTTTGCCTTTCACACCTATTCTCTCCGACCACTCCTTAGGGGGGCTCCCATACAAATTTTATGGTGTTGTCGATAAAACCGGAAAATGTCGATAAATAGGCAGCAAGTTTAAGCAAACAAAAACATCAAATGTTGGCTTTATATTTCATGTAATTGTGTAAAATTTACATAAGTTAGAGAGTTCTAACATGAATTTTTGTCGCATTGAGGATCAAGCAGACCAACAAGTGCTAACATCAACATTGTACGATCAGTACTTTAGGCCCACCAAAGGCTCAAAAAGTTATATAAATACCGACACCTGATCGCTATCAACCACCCTACTTACCTCCGAGAATGACGTATCCTACGTCAAAAACACCCGATATTTATCAAAAAAACAAAAAAATAAAATAAAATTGGAAGTTGTACGGATTCTCTGAAATGGCATATACGAGTATATCCTAATATCCTTACCTATTTGGACAAACCAATAGAAACCGAAACTGATTCGTGCTTTGAAGGCTAAAACCATTCAGAAAAAAACATATTGGAACCCAGTAATTTTTTGGCTGTTGTACAGTGTAATAATCTCAATAATGTTAAATTTATGCTCGAAAATAAAAAAAAAAAAAAATAAAACGAATATTTTATGAATACTATTTCTTGACATCTTCTATAGAGCAATTTAAGTTTTGTGACCTTTAAATTTAATCAGTGCCTCTGCTATAGTTCAACAACACAAAGAACAACAACAACAACTTCCACAAGAACAACTGACATCCAAGGCAACATTGAATTGCACCAAATGTCGTCTTCGATTGCATGCAATCAGTATTGCAGCTGTCAGAAAACAGCCTCTCGCACAATTGTTGCCATACATTCACCACACGTGCTTGCTGTCAGCAACTCAGCCTTCGGAGTTGCTGCTCCTATCTTTCGAATTGCAGTTAATTCAGTTATGCCAACAACATTTTTGTGGAGGTGCTATGTGCTTTGTGCTAACCGGAGGCTGGGCCTAATTGAATTGTCAACTGGAAAAGTTTTCCGGACAGCAGAGCAGAGCAGAGCAGAGCAGTTATTTGGCTGCTTGCTTGTTGGCAGATGTTGACAAGAGTTTTGTTGTTTTCTGGCGAAACTGGTGAGTGTGTGTGTGTGTGTGTGTGTGTGTGTGTGTGTGTGCTGCTAAATAGCTTTGAGTGACGTTTCCATTTAGCTATCGATGCATGCCTCTATCTTATCAAGCGCCCAATTTGTATCTTTTTTGTAACTGTTGACATCTTTGCCTTCTATTACCAACGACGCGTCATTCATCACCTTCTGCACAACTCTTTCACGACATTGACCGTCTTTCTTTTTATTCTTCTCTTTGCAGATAATAAATTCATTTGCGACTGTCGTCTACAATGGATTTTTGATCTACGCAATCGCACACGCAATCTACAGCTCAAGGAATCACTCGAGGAAATAGTTTGCACCTTGCACATGGATCCGAAAACAACGTCAGCATCATCATCGTCATCGTCATCGTCCAGCAATTTTGTTAAACCCATGATGCTAGACAATGAAGTTGGCAACAGTATTGGTGGTATGGGTGGTGTGGGTACTGGCGCTGCTGCTACCGGCTTGCCTAAACGTACACGTGCACGTGGCTCAAATCGACGTCAAAACGAGAGAAAACGTCAAAATCAAAAAACCTCCATGGGCCTTGGCAGCACTGGCATCGATGCAAGCGATGCAAAGTTGGACAGCAGTGACGACACAGGCGACAACAACAACTATGCCGACAAGAACACTAACGCACGTAGTCGAGCCATGCGTGAGTTCAAACAAGGCGCTATAGCTGCATCGGTTAGTGGTACTGGGGCTGGTACAGGTGCTGCTGCTGCTGGTGCTGCAGAATACTATGAGGATGATGCCACATTATTTGGACAATCGCACGAGTTCGACGATGGCTTGGATTTCATGAAGGAACCAGCAATCTACATGCACCAAGGACAAATCAGCACGCCGCTAGTGTCGCAGGAGCTGTCAGTGTCGAAGGAGGCAGCTGGTGTTGATGGTGATGTTGTGGTCAAATTGCTGTCATTGTGTCCCACAGACCTGCCATGCTCGGGCGAGCTGAGTGATCCAACCGAGCTACCGCTGTCACGTGAATCGATTGGCATGGACGTGCGCAGTCCACTGTTGACCTCAGCAGGCACCGGAGTCGGCAGCCACTTGAAAGGCTCGATTATGTTGGGCATCGCAGCAATGACGACAGTCATCATAGCGACAAGAAACTATTATGTGCTCAGCTTTTAAGCCACACATTTTGAGGATATTGTTTTGATGTTGGGAAAAAGGGATTTTTTCACTTTTCTTTTCTTTTTTCAAGCCTATTTCTTGCTAGTTTTTACCAACTTGTGATTTTAAAACATGTACATATTATGTAAAAAAAAAAGAAACAAAAATAACAAAAATGCCGTTAGCTAAGGGTAAGTGTCTTAAGTTATTTAAGGCCTAAGTAAGCTGTATTGTTTAAGAGTAGTTTTATCTAACGATACGATCTCATTTCTCCGAATTTTTAATCAACTCATTTGTAAAAATAAAACAAATGCTCATGATTTTGAGCAGAAAGCACAGACTTTTTCATATAGTTCCAAATATCTGCTGGTTATTCTTTCAAAACATAGCCATAACCAAGTGAATATTTTGTAAAAAGTTCCACAACTATTTTTAAAGAATTGAAACATTCTCCAACGAGCTTGATTGCATTAAAATTTAATATTTCTAGATATTAACTTGAAGAAAATAACTCTAACTGTATATAACTAAAAAAACATCTATAAAGTCGCTGGTGTAAATATATAACTTCAAAATACATATGCATAGGCCATACAATCGCATAACTTGAATAATGTTAAGATATCCCTAAGATTGCAGCTGTAAGTTAAAAGTATCTCAAGATTCTCTTCTACATTCCATACAATAATAAACCCGTTACTCTACTCTAATAAATCAAGAATAACAATTAACTTTATAATAATAACAGAAATAAATAAAAAACAATACAAAACTACGAAATAGTAGCGAAATAAAGCCAATCCTCCGATTCAAATGTGTTTCATCAACATGCAGTAATAATTCTCTCAAAAGTTAAAAAGAAAAAACTATACCACTTATTATAGAACATAATATTATACTGTAAATAAAGCAGATAAATATTTAGAAACATAGTTACTTCATGTATAAATCTGTATAATATTTATGTATGTTTGTACATGTGTCTTCAATTCAACTGTATCAAACTTCTTAGGACATTATTGCGAACTTGTATGATATTTAGTAAAAAAAGTACTCGTAGTGTTAGTGTTAATGAAAAAAAAAAACGACACACCCACTAACTAAAATATTTTCTAAAACTCAGACAAAACATTTATTAAAGGAATTATTTTTTTTTTTACTTTTTTAAACCAATCTAAAATGAAAATCTACCCACAAAAATGTTCATAGGTCACAAAAAGTGGTAGTTTTGTCACGTTCATAGTTCTGAAGGTAGTGATCATCAAGATCTATCAGGTCCCTTAATTTGTAGCAAAATATTTATAATTTCTAAAAAAAACCAATTCATAAAGAAATTATTCACGAGTTGTCAAACATTTGTGAGTTAAGTCTTCAGCTAAGATCTAAGTTCTAAGTTCTAAGATCTACTTATTTTGAAAGTATTTCGCTGAAATTTACTTTATATTTCTTACGGTGTTTTCTAAAGAAGTTAAATACATAATTTCTGTAGCTACAGTTGGGTAATCCTCTTACTTCAATTGGATCGGCTGCAAATTAGGGTCCTATTGGTACATTTCCATTTCCTATGTTTGTAGTTTTACCGCAACTTACTCACAAAGTTCTGCAGGATTCAGACCTCCATTGCGTGAATAGTGCATTTATTAGGCCGCCTTTATAGTGCGCGCTGAAACTGGTGCTGGCTTGCGCTTGCAGATGGAAGCAACTTTATTGAGCTGTTTGTAGCATGTTGCTACAAGCAAATAGGATCAGCTTAATTTAACTGGTAATGTTTGTAAGAGGGTAACAAAATAAATTTCAGGAACAAATATATAGACCGAATTAATTATATTTTAAAAAAAAAAAATGCATTTTTACAATTTGTGTCAACGGTACCACTTTAGACATGTAGAAAAATAAGAAATACTAGTATCACCTGTGGTCGAAATTCAACCAATATAGATTTTTCTCTTGTTTTTTTATTTTTATTGAAAATGCTAAATTTTAATTGAATCCACATTGGTAGGTTTTGACGTGACAGAGTATCCTTATTCTTGTCCCTATTCTTTCATTCCTTCCCAAACTTATCTTCATTCATATTCTTATTCCTATATTTGTTCTAATAATTTACTTACTTCCAGACCAAAATCATGTTTTAATCCATATTCAAATTCCTCACCTTATCCTTGTTCAAATCCTTTCCTAATCCTTGTCCCACTTCCTTTCTAAATCTTTGTCTTTATTGCGTTCAAATATTTGTTCTATTCCTTGTTCTATTTTTTGTACTTATTCTTTTCTCAATCTTGTCCCAAATATTATTTTCGATATGTCTCAATCTTTGTCCTAACTCTTGTCTCAGTACTTGGCGTAGTCATCTTCCCAATTTTTTTATGAATTCTTGTTCTAATCCATGATCAGTTCTATATTCTTCTTTAGATTACAACAAGATCAGATCAAGATTAGATCAGTTCTATATTCTTTGTCTTAATTTTTGTCCTACTCCTTATCTAATTCCTGGTCCTAATCTTCGTCTAAATTCTTGCACTCATCCTTTTTTAAATCCTTGCTATAATCATTGTTATAATACTTGTCCCAGCAACGTAACAAGATTTTGTGACCCCCTCCCTCCCCCCCCCCCCCCGATTTTTTAATGGCGCCCTGCTATTTACTTATAGAGTAAAACAATTTTAGTACTAAAGTTATCGGCAAGGTAGAAAATATAAGAGAACTTTTTACACCAAAAAAAAGAGAACAGAAAAGCCTTTTTTTATTTAATAGTCAACATTTATTACATTTCGGGACTTGAAGGCACCCCTGGCTGAATTGCGCCCCCCGCAACGACGTTCTCTATATGAACTCAACTGAACTCTTCCATGCAATGTGAGAATAGAAAAGTGTTCAGGGATCTAAGTTTTTGCCTCTGAAGTGTTTCCTCTAAGGTGTGCCTGTAAGGTGTTGATTCCTTGAATCGGTGCACCATTTATGAACAGCAGCAGTCATTTATGAATTCCTTCAGAAGAAGAAAGTGCAACTTAAACTTCTATACTCGCTGTACTCTTGTTATTCTTAGACAGGAATATCTCTTCACTCTAAAGAGCGGGTTGAAATTGGTAGTCCTATCTGTAGTTTTACACCATACAATCGAACTAAAGATAAACCTGAATCTATCGTTAATTATGTGCGTTCAACAAATGACTTTCAGTTTCAGTCCACATCTTGTATCGTAGTATTTCTTTCACGTATAGGGCATTGTGAGCTATTTTTAGACTCTAAAAAAGATTTTGTCTGAAAGAAAAAAATAGTTTGGAGCAACTAGTTTAGTTTAGTTAGATCAAACATGTCCACGTAGTGGCCCGTATGGCCCGCGTGGCCCTTCATACAAATTTTTTTTTCTATCTTAGTTTTGTCTTTGCGATGATCCAAAATCAAAGAACGCCTGCAAAAAACAACAACACAAACCGCACTCGTTCAGTGTTCAGCACATTTTTCAGCAAACTTTACACTAAAAAAAATGTTAGCTTAAAATTAAACACAATGTGTTTAAAAAATTTGTTCGTATTTTGCTTTTTTTTCATATGTTTTTCAAAAATTTTAAACACATTTGCTCTTACTTTGACGAAATTTGTTGTAAGCTATTTTTTAAACACAAAATTCGTCAAATTAATAACAACTGTAGTCAATTTTATTAAATTAAATTTAATTAAATTTCTCTTCATTACCAATAAGATAACTTTTTTTGTGGTAAGCATGGAACAAACAGATCTTTTTGAAATGTTAGGTACTTATGAATAATAAAAATTTTTACAAAATGGATGAAGATGGGCACCAAATAACGATGAAATTTAAAACTATAAAGTTTGTTTTTGCTTTAATTGCAATTGTACTCTAAGGTGCAATTGTAGCTAAGGAAGAGAACAATTTATTTTGGACAATTTTAATTTGGGAGTCTTGGTCCTTTAATCTGACCATTGCTACCATTGCGCAGTGAAATTGTTTCTTGCTCCATTTTAATATTGAACATGATTTCATAATTAAACTCCTTATAATTACCCTTACCCTTACCTGACCCTTAATAATATTGAAATACTCATATTATTAAGAATGGTGTTAAAATTCTAAATTTTCCCACTTATCTTATCTTAAAATTCCAAGTTCCTAAAATAGTTCTTTTATCCATCTTATTTTTTAAACGTTACATATTTATATTTTAAATTACTTAAAAATTACCGGAAATTTTTATAATTAATTTAAAATTATTTTCTTTATTACAAAAATCATGCACTTATTATATTTAATTAAAGTTTTCCAATCATCAGTACACTATAGTTTTTGATGTAACTAAAAGTAATTTGGAGTTCATAACTAATTTATCCCAACAATAAATATATCCATGCTATCGAAATTTCACATGATATTATTTTGCAAAATTATGTAGAGTAAGACTGAATAATATAGAATAAATAGTTTTAGTTGTATGTGAAGGCTATACAATTAAGGGGAAAAGTAAGCAGATTTTAATAAAGGTAATAATAGTGTAATATATTAAGATCCAACATATAGAAAGGAAAAATAAATAAGAAAAAAAAAGAAAGAAACACAGTTGTACATAAAAGAGATGTTTAAAATATAAGTTGACAACTTAAGAAAATTGCTAGAATTCTTAATTTAAAACTCTTATTTACAAAACAAAAATATATATAATTTAGGAAAACACTATAATAAGAATTTAAGTTAGAGTATAATTCATGGAAATATTATTTAAATCTTTACATTATACAGAAAAATGCATGTGTATAGAGTTAATTAAGATCATTAATAATCTAAAGCTCTTAGGACAACTACTAAAAGAACCAAGTAAGAAAAAAATAAAAGTAAAATCAAATAAACCTAAATGGTTAGTCCTACGATGAAAAGCTATAGAAAAGGACAAGTCAAAAACTTATAACGATGTAACATTGTTGCACATAATAAATATAGTTATAAATAGCTAATGAAAACGTTTCTTCAGTTTTAAGCGAAAGGTCCATACAGCGTCTAAAATATATAATGTTAAAAAAAAACAAACAATAAAACCAACACTAAGCCCACATTAAATTGCATAGAATAGCAGAATACTAATTTAAGTTGACAATCAATTATAAAAAATAAAAAAAAAAAATTAAAAAAAAAAACAAAAACTTAATAAAAACTACACAACACATTATAAAATTAAAAAGAAAAATTAACATAGATGCCGAAAAATGAATAAAAATCTACACAAAAATAATAAAACTTAAAACAAAACATAAAACCAAGACGATTTTTAAGATCCGAATTGAGACATACACCCGCTGGACAAACCATTTTTGAGCAATGACATGATTATCTATTTAAGTGATCAATATCCCGAGAAATAGTAGTACTGCGATCACAAAAATTGCAACAAACCTGAATAAGAGTAAATTTTGTGTAAAAACAGCTAAATTTTTACAAAAATCAAGAGAAAAACTGATATATATGACAAAATGAGAAAATAAATTTAACACCTTTAATAAGCAGCAATAAAGGGGATACAACTCAAAACTAACTTCTTCATAATATCAAACACAGATAATTAATTTCATTCAATAACTAAGATCCATCATTTTCCCCACATAAAGTAAAAAGCTGATATCTTGAGATACAGTAGGTATATAAAATAGAAAAAGTATAGACAAGAAAAGCACCCCAAAGCCCAAAACTGTTGACGTCCTGCATAGGACAACTTAAAAAAAAATACGAATTACGTTTAAATTCAAAATGTTTTAATAGCAGCTCAGAGCCTGAAATAATATCGAGTAAAAAAACAGCTATAATCGTAAACGACAATTTCACCACAGAATTAACTGGTTAAGACTAACCAATAGTATAGTCCCAGAAAAATAATCCAATATTTTTAAACATAGAATTTAGCACGAGACGAACTTAAAAAAGAGTTAAAGCAACAAAAATTAGTGCATGGCTTATGTATTGAAAAATGCTGTGTCAAATGCAAAGTCATTTAAATATAAGTCATTGAATAAGTTAGAGTTAAGTTAAAACAACCCAACATTTTCATAAAACAAACATAAAAATCGGCAAGCGCAAAATATATACAAAAAAACTTACAAGAAAATTTATATATTTATTTAATTATAAATAATTAAATACATATTTACATGTTTAAATATAGATGAAAATAAAAATTAAATATTTCATAAAAAATAAAGAAAATTTAAAAAAAAAATTTACAAAAAAAAAAAAAATGACTTAAGATCTTGTTTAAGCCTAAAAAAATCAATGACTCTTAAATAAATTTAAAACTGAGCAAAATAAATTTGTGTTTATGTCACTTAAGCGCCATGGAAAAAAAACGAATTTCAATATAATACTTTGATAATTTAAATTAAATGCTTGCTGTTTTTATTTTAATAGATTTCAAAAGAAATTTTTGCATTTTCGGCGCCTCAAACTATTTTTTCAAACTTATTTATGAATTACGAAAAATTAACTTAACTAGTTTGGCTTTTCACCAAAGGTTGTTAACATGAATATAATTGACAAACGAAAATTTACATACTTATATATTACAGCTAAATTTATAATTCAACCTAAACAAAACAAAACACAAAATTAATAAAAATATTTGATTAGAAAAAAAAATTTTTTTAAGAATAAAACAATTATTTTTTATATATATAAAATAATACTGTATTTGCTATAATTAATGTAAGCAATTATTTTATTGCTTTGCAACAGCTTAAATTTTAATTAAATTTAAGTCAAATAATTAAGTGGAAGTACATGTTTATGCATATTTATAATAATAAAAATACAAAAGCAAAAAAACAGAAAACAATGAAATTAAAAAAAAAATAATGTTATGAAAATTTTTAAGTGTTTCCAATAAATGTTAAAGCAAAATCATTTAATTTCTTCACAATGCAATGATACACTGCGAAAAATTTATCTAAACTGTCTTTCAGTTCGAAGCTATATATAAAGTTAACTTCCAATTATTTTGTCTTATGCAGCTTTTATAGTGTGCGCTGAAGCTGGTGCGAGATTGTGCCTGCAGATGGTAGCAGCTTTATTGAGCTGGTAGTGATTATAGTGCGCGCTTGTTACTTATAGATGTGACTATCTATATTGAGCTGGTGGTGTTTGTAGTGCTAACTTGCTGCTTATCTATATTTTGCGTTTTCAATAGCGTTTTACGAAATTAATTTGAACTTGCATTGAGTTGTTGTTGTTTTGTTGTAGTTTTGATCTTTCCCTGATCAAAAGGTAATTCGGGGCAAATTGCCCTTCTGTCATCACTGTTGAACCAGAGACAACAGAACTATAGAAAACGGTTGTAGAAACCAACTGTAGACATTATCAACAAAGACGGTTCAGTGATGCTTGCTTGAAACTTGCTAAAAGCGAGTGGCTGAATTGCATGTCGGCTGAATGAACTTTTTATTTGGGAAGTGAAAATGGAAAGAGAAAAAACCTGAATAATTAAATTATAAACAAAGGGAAGTACAGTTGACCTGTTCAGATTAAACATATGTATGTTCACAAGAGTTGTTAAATTTTTCTTCGGCTACAATTTTGTAGAAGATGGTAGAGGAAAAATTTGGATTCCCTTCAAGTTATGCCCAAAAAACTGAAAAAGTTAAAATAATTTTGACATTTCAATTAAAAAAAAAAAATATACAACAAATTATTTTACAAGCATGTCTTGTTTATACATATGTTTGCTTATTGGATTGTTAGCTACAATTTTGCAAAAGACAATAAACCGATATTTCTATTTCTGACGGAGCTATTGAAGAAAAACTCATGGTACCATTTTTTAGCAAAATCACTAAAAATCACAATATAAAATGGGCCATAAAAATGAAATGGGCGCCAAACTCGCGAAACTCAGCTAGGGTTTTACTCACCACTGATCATAGTATCGAACCTATACAGTGGCATGCTGTTATTTTGTTCACTGTTGCACAGTAGAGCCCTGCATGAGTATAATCGCAAAGCGAATACACTCTGCTTCACTGCTAAAGAGTACACTGTAACTGAATAAAACTTAAACAACAGGTCGTGTAGTGAAGAGCAAATCTGCGCACCTTATCTGTTCTCTCACAAGCACTGTTAGCATTTGAAAGCTTTGCGTTATTTTTGTTTCTGTTCTGTACTTCATTGATGCTTAGAGTTTAACCAAACCAGTTTTCTTAAACAAAGGAGGTAGGACAGGCGACATATTTGTTATTTTTTTTTTTTTTTTTTTTAAAGTGAAACTTCTTTAGCACCGTTGTGATTTGAAACACGATGAAACGAAAAAATCACAAGAAAAAGTAAATTTGATACATTTTTGTATGGGAGCCCCCGTAAGAAGTGGTCAGAGAGAATAGGTGTCAAACCAAAAAATGTTTATTTTGCAAAATTAATGGGGGTCGGTCATACATGTTAACCCTCTACGGTCCTTCCTTAAAGCTCCCCTCTTCAGGTGTAGGGAATAAAAAAACAACAATAAAAAAAAACAAACAAACTCAATGCTTTTCAATTCAATGCTTTAAAGTTAAACTATTTTCTCAACTCGAGAAACGAAGTTGGCACTGACGACATTTTTGAAAACGAATTACAAATTCTAATAAAAACAATTAATTCTTGAAAAACTGTTCAAAAAGTTTTATTTCTTTAATTAGTTTTATTTCACTAATCGTAATGAAAACAATGAAAAAAAATATGTCTACATATATGTATATTGTTTGCATCTCATTGACAGTCACTCGCAAAACAAAAGATCCTTGCTTATAACAAAATAATGCGCAAAATATTCAGTGTATGTTTATTCATATTCAGTGTACCTAGTGTTTGCGTTACTTTTTATTGCAAGAAGCTGGTCTTGCTGTTATAAGTTTAGCAGAGTATTGTTACTCTCGCATAAAATAGAGTGAAAGTATGTTTACATACGAAAGCTTTGGATAAAAAGGTAAGAGTAAGCTTTTTATACGACAGAAAACGAATGTATTTAAGTATACAAAAAGCATACTCATGCAGGGCTCTATTGCACAGTGTAATAAAATCAAAATGAGTAGAATCCCTACGGAGAAAAGAACCGGTTCTGAACCTATCACGTAATAGGTCTCCAAGGGAGAGGGATCAGTCCCAATTCCGCCACCAACATATGAAACTGACCGGACCCTTTTACACGGCATTGTCATTGACAGGGGTCAATTGCCAACTGCTGCGTCACCTTGAACCTGTCCCGTGACCGGACTCGAAGAACAAATTTGTGATCTATCGCAAGTATCGTGTAGTTCGTTGAGAAATTTCGTTTGTTAGCTAAACAATCATTTGATATTACGATATTCGACAGATGCAAATTTTTTTTTCTTTTCAACTTTGTATTTCCACACGTTACAAATACATCTTAGAGTTTTAATCAATCTGTCTCCGTTTGTGTCATATTAAATTGGTCCCCTACTGAGTAAAATAAAACCTGCCCCATATCAAGCACAAAGAATCTGTTCGGTGACAAGTTATATCAGACCTGTCCTGTGATAGTTTACATTTGAGCTGTCACGGGACAGCAAATGACTCTGCTTTCTGCGTAGGGATATATTTAAATTAAAAATTAAAAACCATACTAGTACTAGTGATTAACTACAGCAAATGTACCCAATTGTTCCCATTGGATATACTCATTCACTAGTTCAGACGTCGATAGGTGCTTTCTTGAACATACGCTCATACAAAATGTCAGTAGGAGGACGCACTGTGAGAGATATAATGTGCCACTTGTACTGGAGGGTTGTTATTGTTCTTTATTTTGTGTATGTATATAATAACACATGCAACATTTTGTTTCGTTACTTCCTTTCCGTTACTTAGCACCCTACACTCTTTCTACTCCAAAATGCTCATTAACATCTCAAAAAAATAAACAGAATCTGAAAAGCTACCAACAACGCAATGTCTTTTCTTCATTAAGAGTGTGAAAAAAATATCGTTGAAAAGAAATAATAATAACCAAAGCAATGCAAACAAGTTAAAAAGAAAGAAAAGTAGGTACCGAAAATCATAAAAAAAATCCCGCACGATAAAATATAAACAAAACAATGAAACAAAAAATCAAACAAAAGCGAGATCGATGACAAACCCGCTGAAAACCATCTTGCAAGTAGCTTCAAGCTCAAAACAAGCCTGCACTATAAACACTATGAGCTTTTCCATAAGGTTATACATTAAGGTGGGTCAATTATTTTTCTCAAAAAGCGTATAGCAAAAACGTAATCTACGAAGAATTCTAAGAAAACTTCCTCAAGAAACTATGGATCTAAAATTAAAACCTAGCTCCCTTCGAGAGACATAAAAATTCGCATTTGAAAAATTTTTAAAAACAGTGTTGTTTTATTTAGAAATACTGTTATATGGAAGAAATACCACATTTTTTATAAATGTTGGGCTTATTTCTGCTTCATTTTTTCAAGCCAAATTTTAGAAAACTTTTTTTTAATTTATCCAAAAACTTAAGTTTGTAATGTCATTGAGAAATCAGAAAAAACACAATTTTTTTAAAGTTCTTGTCTTATTTTGTAAATTTAAACAACAGAACGTCTTAAAATAATGGATTTGTTTGTGAAATTAAAAGCTCAAATTAAATTGAAAAAGCACAGTTTTTAAGTCTTATTTACAGTCCATTCGAGGTGTTCGGGTGTATGACTTTATAGAGTCACTGCCATAACATCGTCTCGATTCTTTGTAATTAGGCGTCGTGAGACATGCGTTAGCAACTGCATACATCGCTCGGTTCCCTGGTGAAATGTCCATAGGTGAAGGCATATTCCCCCATGAAATCGGTTCAAAATATGGTAGAGCCTACAATGAAAATTGTATTTTCTTTCTAAAGGGGAAAAATGGGGTTTTCATTACTTTTCGGCATTAATTTAAATCAAACCTTTAATAAAATACGGGTAAAAAACAAAAATTTTAATAATTTGGAAACAGGTTCTTTAAGCTAATAAAATTTTGCGTAAAACAGTCCTGAACTAAAAATGTATAATGTTTACTTCAATGATATTGTTTTCCATCAAATTTATGCAGTTTTTTAAAATCCCTTAAACCGAAATCTTTATGTCTCTTGGCGGGAGCTAGGCTGTAATTTTAGACCCCTAGTTTCAACAAGAAGTTTTATTAGAATTTTGCGTAGATTTCGTTTTTGTTATATGCCTTTCGCTTTTTT
Organism: Pherbina coryleti; assembly: GCA_943735915.1. Lineage (NCBI taxonomy): Eukaryota > Metazoa > Arthropoda > Insecta > Diptera > Sciomyzidae > Pherbina > Pherbina coryleti. Next base: position 102,463,340 of record OX030952.1, read on the forward strand.
CCTCACTCGAACAATTTGAACCACCCTATTATACACACATGAAACGCTTTTCACCAGCGGTTGCCATGTTCAGCTGCAACGCACAGTATATTATTTCCATTTAAATTTTTTTTTTCCAAAATTACTTGCAAAAAACTAATCAAATTCTGACGCACCGTTTTCTCCATAATCACTGTATGATAAACTTTCCCGAGCTCTTTGCTCATCAGCGAGTATATGAGTAGATAATTTCTAGTAACTTAAGCTTCCTCAAACTCCATTTTTTTCTCAGTGTATTTTTGCAAACAATCCAATCTATTTTTCATCCATGCCTTCTATGTGCTTTTACCTGGTATTAGCATTATTTTTACTTAAATATTATTGAAAACAACAATTTCACTTTTGCCATCTAAAATTTTATTCATATGTAGGTAAATCCTTATTCTTACATCACATTCAGTTTCCATGACTTCTTAAAATTCCACACACTATTAAAAAAACTTCTGTTCCTACAAAGATATAAAACAAAAAGTACTATTTTTTTAACTTTTTTCAATAAAAAAATAATTTTATTTACCACATAGAATAATTCAAGAATGTCATAATCTCTATATGTATGTATTAAAGGGCTGCGTAGATGCACCTATTTCAACGTACACACACTGTGAGTTATTGCATTGCTCTCAGTTGACTGCCTTTCATAACACTTAAGAGTTGGTTTTGCTCAACACCAAATACAAATCGGCAACAACAAGCAATACCCACTCTCTTCTCTCGGCAATCAATGCACGACTTGCTTTTGTTCGGCAACACCACAAGCAATGCAATTTCTTCATAATGAGGGAGAGGATAATAGAAAGTAATAGATGGCAATAGATCATTTGGATCATTTTGATAATTTCAATTAGTTAGGTCGTGTAAAGTGCGATGAAACAAATTTTTAATAATATAATTGATAATTTTGATAACAAATTAGCTAATAGTTTAGTTAACTAACTTTAATTTAGTTAACTAAATTTAGGACAAAGCTAACTGAAATCCATTTTAATGCAGCCATTATTTTATTTTTTTTTTTTTTCTATATGAACTGGAGGAGAATTCTTTTTTTTTATATATCTATATCTATCTATATATATAAAAAAGGAGCTTATGTTTGTAAGGCCGCAATAGACTCCTAAACTACTCATCCGATTAGCATGAAAATTTGTGTATAGAAGTTTTTTGGTACGGTGCGTGTTTGTGAGATATCAATTTTGATCCACCTTGAACACCAGAGGGCGCTGTAGTACAATTTTTTTACAAAACCACCTAAAACTCCCAAACCGCTCATGCGATTAGAATAAAAATTGGTATATAGTAGTTTTCAGGTACGATGAGTTTTTTAGCACTATCTTCTTTGACCCACCTTGGACACCAGATGGTGCTGTAGTACAAATTTTTTACAAAATCGCATATTTTTAGTTGTTTTCTTAGGTTACATGTGCAAATATTTACAAAATATAAAATATTTCTTAAATATAGTAAAATTAAAAAAAATTCCGTTATTTTGATATCAAAAACATGAACATATCTTGAAAACTGAAAAATTTTACTACAACGATATATTTAATGCAACATCGTTGCTTAATAATGAGAAAAAAACAATCCGAAATTTAATTTTGTGACTTTCGATTCAAATATCTCCGCTGCATTTGTATACATTTTGTAAAATTTTTTTTTTGTCTTAAAGCTTCATCAAAGTACTATGAAAACCTTATTGCAAAAGTACCGTTAGTTGAGCATATATATATTAAATTTTTTTTTTCAAAAAAGGTCTAAGATTTTGGATTTTTTCTCAAAAAAAGGGTCAAAATTTGTTTTTGTTGTAAAACTAATTTAAATTCAAATTCACAAGTTGTCAACTCTATTTAAAAAATATAACATTTGTAAAAAAAGTTATTTCAATTTTACGCAAAAATTAAAAACCATTTTTGTGATTCAAAAAACAAGGCCTATCCCTTGATTTTTTCGAAGAAAATTTTTTTTTCAATATTGTGTTTTTATATTTTTGGAAAAATATAAAAGCTAAGAAATTAATTTATTAGAAAAAATTATCTTATTATCTCTTACCAATCAAAAGTTATAACCAATAATCTTTATCCAAAATATATATACAAAAAGCAAAACGCTGTCTGTGTGATGGCTGGAAACTTCACAATTACTGAGCCGATAGAGCTGAAATTTTGGCAGCACATTTTTTTCAAGTACAAGATGGCTTAAATTTCTGTCACACCCCCTTTTACAGCCCACAAATCAATAAAAATGCTATATTTCCTACGGTTTCCGTCTATTTGGCTACATTTTTGTAATTTAGTTTGTATGCTCACTGTCGGCAACTGTACTAAAACTGGGTAATGTCCATCTACTAGAAAACTGGGATGAGCATTATATAAGAGGGTGTGGCTCCGCCCATGCAGTTAAATTTTGTATTATCGAATAGATTTGAAAGTAAAAGTAGCAATACTTACATACAAACTCAAAATGGAGTTACTGGGAATCTCCTGCTACTGGGAAACTGCAACGGGCAGTGGAAAATAACAGTGGTGTCAAACTATGAGTCTAAGAAAAGTTTTGAATACACCTATTATGTTCCCATATAGTTGCAGGGTGCAGCAACGCGCGCCGGTAAAAGGCTAGTACATATATAAAAAAGGAGCTTATGTTTGTAAGGCCGCAATAGACTCCTAAACTACTCATCCGATTAGCATGCAAATTTGTGTATAGAAGTTTTTTGGTACGGTGCGTGTTTGTGGGCTATCAATTTTGATCCACCTTGAACACCAGAGGGCGCTGTAGTACAAATTTTGTACAAAACTGCCTAAAACTCCCAAACCGCTCATGCGATTAGAATGAAAAGTTGTATACAGTGGTTTTCATGTACGTTGAGTGTCTTGCTGCTTTCTTTTTTGACCTATCTTGAACAACAGAGGGCGCTTTAGTACAATTTTTTTGCAAAACCACCTAAAACTCCCAAACCGCTCATGCGATTAGAATGAAAATTGATATATAGTAGTTTTCAGGTACGATGAATTTTTTAACAGTATCTTATTTGAACCACCTTGGACACCAGATGGTGCTGTAGTACAAAGTTTTTACAAAATCGTATATTTTTAGTTGTTTTCTTAGGTTACATATGCAAATATTTTCAAAATATAAATTTAGTAAAATTAAAAAATTTCCGTTATTTTGACATCAAAAACATGAACATATCTTGAAAACTATGAAAAATTTTACTACAACGATATATTTAATGCAACATCGTTGCTCAAAAATGAGAAAAACACAATCAGAAATTTAATTTTGTGACTTTCGATTCAAATATCTCCGCTGATTTTTTATACATTTTGTTAAATGTTTTTTTTGTCTTAAAGCTTCATCAAAGTACTATAAAAACCTCATTGCAAAAATGCTGTTAGTTGATAATATATATTCTAAATATTTTTTTCAAAAAAAGGCCTGAAATTTTGGAGTTTTCCTCAATTTCAAATTAAGATTATGATAAAATGATACCTTTGAACTATCAATGAAACTATTGTGTTACATAAAATTAGATGGAATCGGACTAAGTTACTTAAGAAAAAAAAAAAAATAATATTTGCATAAGTGTGTCAGATAACGAAGAAAAATCTCTCTCAAGCTAGCAGATGATCCAAATCATCTATTGCCACTTATTGTCAGTGCACATGGTTTCATTGCATTGACTGCAGTGTGCTCTCTTACAACGATGTCTTAGAACAACAATGTCTTGGATCTCTTTTCATTTGCGCTCACTTGTTTTGTTCGTCTTCGCTGACACCACACACTTGATTTGTTTGAGGAGAGCAAGACAATGATTGTGGTGTGTTATAAACAGATGTCTTGAAAGCAGTTTCAAGTGCACCTACGCAGCCCTTTAGTATGTATGTATGTATATGTATGTAACACATGGTTACAGCAAGAAAAATTGACAACATACACACACACACACACACACTCTTACACTCATATATAAAATTTAAGGCGCGTAAATGTTCAAAATTATTTCGATTTATAATTCAGCCACATGCAAGGCTGAGACCATGTAAGAGATAATTTGTATTGTGCTGTATTGATTAATATAAAGGCAAGACACAGGAATACAGGAAAACGGTAAAATACTGTGAAATCAAGCTTAGTTCACTTAGTTTTTCTCTAAGACCAGCTACGGAAGAGTGGTAAAGAATGTCACTGTTTGAAGCTTGGTTTAACTTTATTGCACTGTTTTCTTGTCTGCACCGTAATATAAGAAAATTAAAAAAAAATATATATATATATATATATATATTATATATCTTTTAAACTCAAATTTCTTTTATGATCTGGAGAAATAAATACAACATTTAAAATATATTTAAATACATACTTTGGTGTTTTCTTTCAAGTAATAAATTGTACAATCGATAGGGTAAGTATGAGGGTAATTTTATAGGTGGAATTAAGTTTTTTTTTCATTAATATCAACATCTAATAATGTTTTTAAAGATGTTTTTCTATTATTATAATTTCAAAAGATTTTTGGACCTAATCTCCACGCACTCGTACGAAAAGGCCAGAACTGGCCTGATCATTGAAGCATACAATTTATTCACTAACATTGTTTACCATTCCATACATACCGTGGCCGAGTGTCAAAAAACTCATAGACGATTCCATTCCAATTTTCGGGCAGCGAGATTCGAGGTTCAATTTCCAATTGTAATATAGTTCTTTCAGTTCGCAGATTTTTTTATGATTTTTGGAAATTTTTTTAGAAAAATAGAACATAAAAATTAAGTAAAAAATTGAGTTTGATCTTCAAAAACACCATTTAACCCGCATCCATCGGAAATTTCTAGAAACGAAAAGTACGTTGTGCATCAATTTGATGCAGATACAAAAAGACAATATTATTCATTGGAATATTTTCAATTTATTAACTATTCTAGCGCGATAAGTATAAGACTATCTCTAACTGTAGAACTGCTCACTTGTTTATTTTGATATTTTAGGAAGGTAGCCAAAATTCTGAATTTAAATATGCATATTTGTTTTTAATATATGAATATGTTTCAAGAATTTGCATCAATTTGATGCAAACGATGGATGCGGGTTAATATCGCACCTACATAAAAAAAGTTGCACGGACAATCTTACCTGTTAAATTGTATGTCGAAAGGAAAAAAATTAAAACCATTAACTTTTTTTAAGAAAGTTACAGAGCAAAAATTGTTTGAGCTTTTTTCAAGCAATTTTAAGCCCGTTTTTTGGTGCTTTAAATGAAAACCGGGTGGCTATTTTCCACTAACGATACCCGTCTTTTGATGCAGATCTTATTTTTTATCCTCATTCTATAAGAATGAGCGAAAAAAAACACCTTTGCACATATGGGTGCTCTAATACATACAAAAGAATGAAACATTGGCTCATATTAAAATTCTGAGAACATTTAGAATTTAATATTAATTTTAGCATATCTATGAGTATGTTTCTTTGTTTTGATTGGGATGGCCACCTAGAAATAATTGAGTGACTAATCCACTTAATGACAATCACTTTGATAGAATATCAAACTAAAGCAAAATACATCAATAAATCGGATTACTTAAATAACCTCAATTACTTTTGATTCAAATGCAGGAAATTCAAAGATTTGCCAACTGTTTATAATACACTCAACACATTCCACTAACAACTGCTTGATTAATTATTATTATTAATAAGAACAACACTACAAATTATAAACAAACCCTTGCATATTTATGCTGCATTAATGTTAAGTGACTTAATGTTAGGAAATAGTTTTGTTCAGCTGGGAGTTGATAAAGGAAGTTATAGAAGTTGCTTGTAGTAACGATAAAAAAACTAAAAAAACTTTTAATGTACAAATTACACAGTGCGACACGAAAAAATAACTTCAAATATCTGATTGGTTTCTAGTAGTGCATGATCTATATATTATGCCCTCATACTCAGTTTTATCGAATTAGGTCAAATAAGAGAGAAATTCAAGGTCAAATTTCACCTTTAAGTCACAAATTATTTCTTACAACTCTTAAACCAAAGATCATATAATATACAGATGCGCCACGGCCATACAAATCAGCGACACAGTCAAAATCGAATGTTCAAGGTGGATCAAAATTGATAGCCCACAAACACGCACCGTACCAAAAAACTTCTATACACAAATTTTCATGCTAATCGGATGAGTAGTTTAGGAGTCTATTGCGGCCTTACAAACATAAGCTCCTTTTTTATATATATAGATTGATATATAATTATTTTTATATCATTAATGGCATTTCTGTGTCCACATACGAAAAACGGTGTCTCAAAATCAGGAAATTTAAATAATTTTAAATTCGGAAAATCTCTTTTTGAGTTCCTACAATTTGAGAGAATTTATTTATTGTCAGCCTTTTTCCTTCCATTTTCAAAAGAATGGAATCAAATTAAGTAAAAATCCAATCAATGGATTGGATCCAATCATGATCCAATCGAATGTAAAAATAAAATCCAGGGTAGATCATCAAAATCATATAAATCGCATTAAGTGAAATATTTAGATATCAATTCAATCCGAAATAAATATCCAAATCATAAATCAATTAAATATGCATTCACACAATATCAAACAATATACTGTGGTAACAAAAGAAGGGAAGCAATAGAAATGTAATTGTAAACATTCAATGACTATTTCAATACCAAGAAAAACTTTCGTTTTTTTCTTCGACGCATAAAATAAGCCAACCGAACTCGTTCGCCATCAAAATCATAATGAAGGGAATGCAAGCAATTGATGTAGAGTAGATCATGCGGAGAGGAAGGGCATAGAGAAACGGAAAATTTTATTCTCAAGCAAGAATTTAAAGCTTTTTCATATCGCACTCACAAAAGCTATCGTGTTGGTCTGAAAATTATTTGTTACATTTTAATGTTCTACGTAACTCATCTTTATATTATATGATCTTTGCTTAAACTACATTCAAATCCTATGTAGTAAATGCATCTAAATATTTGCAATGCATAACTCTTTACGTTTTGAGACCATGTTTTGCTCAAAAAGTTACGTTAGGGGGTTAATATTTTCTTCGAAAACAAGGCTTTTAAAAAAAAAAAAACAAAAGTTTTAATAGTTCAGTTACTTTGTATTTTTATTCAAAAACAATCAGATTTTGCTGAATTTTTGCATACACCTTAAGTAAAATTAAATAACCCACCTCTGAAAAGACCACAACAATTGTTTGTGCGCATCCAAAGATATTCGGATTCAAAGATTACCAAAGATGATAACATCGTTAATGCAAGCCCTAGCGTAAAATCATTCCGATGAAAATTATAGTTCCAACAACTTTCTTCAAAACTGTCCTTAACATCTTTACCGAAAGAGTTACCGTTTTAAAGATATGTGCGTAAATGTGTAATTTCAACATTTATGAAAATTTAAGACGGTTAAAATAAAAATAATTTTTATTCCTATTTCTTCTCAAGTTCCAATTAAAACCAAAGTGTTCACCGAAACTAAACTGCATTAGGCCATTGAACGACACAAAAATTAAAACTATAGAAATTTATATTTATGTTTTTGTTATAATTTATTTGAAATGACTTCTTTAAACAAGGTTAAACAATAATAAATTGCTTAATTATTAATTAATAAAATTGTAAATTAGCTTATTTCCACGTCATCATTATCTTTATCATCATCTTCAGCATAATATTTTTTGTGCGACAACCAGCAAATATCACCAATTAAAGCATAGAGCTTTTTACCATTATAGCGCTTTTCCATAGGCATGGCTATTTGGTGGAATACTTCTCCATGTTCGTCTGATTCCGATGCTAATTGGAGTTTGAAAAACTCAAGATGATAATGCAGGAAATGAATCTTGAGCGACATAGAAACACTAAATGATCTGAGCATTGCGGCTACTAATTGTGGATAGTTTTCTGATCGATTTTTCCCAAGAAAGTTTTCTTTCTATAACTTGTTTGGTTGCATTCCAAGCAATGAGCTCTTCATCGGATAACTATGTTCGACGATGGGTTTTTTTAATATTTCATATTTGTTGTAATTCAGGCCCGTAGACAAGGGGGGGCTTTTTAGGGTTAAAACCCCCCCTTATGGTCCAAAAAGTATAAAAAAATAATACATTAGCATTAATATAACTTTTCCAATTTGCGAATACTTGCTGCACGTGCGTCTTTTTTCTCTTACAGTGCAAACTGCAAGTGTAAACAGCAACAGCGAAAACATCAACATGCTTAAGTATCGAAAAAAGTTCGATCCATTCAATTGAACTTTGTCTACCACCAGCATTTAAGAATTTATTGCGTTAACAGGTGTTACGTGAAAGTGGTGAAATTTTGATTGAGTTTCGTTAGATAATTATCTAAACATTATTAAACTTATAAGTTTAATAAAAAAAAAAAATTAATAACTGGCCATTTCAGCCCTTGAAAGGACTTTGACCTAGCTTCTTATGATCAATTGTGTTGTGCGTGTTATTAAGTTTGTACACAATTGACCGAGAACCGGACCTATGTACATGTTTAACGCCGACTCCGAACGGCGATGAACAGAATGTTTTTGTTCTCAAGAAGCTTTACATGGTATTGTGATCTCTCTGAGGTCTGCCATTGTCTGCAGAGAGGTGGCGGCCGTACAGAAAAATGATTTTAATTCAAATAATTTTCTGTCGCTGCTGGGGTTCGAACCCGGGTCTCCAGGACGCCACCAGATCGCCAGATAAGTTTAATAGCATCATTTTATAAATCCCTGCACATCACTTCATGCTGCGTTGGTGAAATTCACAATTTATAAAACGCAACGCTTCTCGCCGTGATCTTCAGCGTTGAGTTACGCAATAGCGTAATGAAAACAGTACAAAATTCGCATTTTATAAAACGCTGCACTTGAAATTCGTTCACTTGAACTGTCACTTTCATCACTTGCTCTTGAGCTGCCGTTAGAACGAATAAGTTGGCATTAAAAGGGTAATAAATGTTTGTTTCACTCATATATTCTTAAATGTTTACATATATCGTTTAAATATAGGTTAAAGGCAGCAACAACGAACCAACAGTTCGAAATGTTGCTAAAAGAAATAAAAAAACTGCCGCAGGTACCAAATGGTACGCCAGTGTTTGGCGTTTATATTGAAATTTCAATTTAATGATGGCTGAAGAGAACAGCTGATATGGCTGCCAACAAGTCAGAATTTGGTGAATCTTAAATATTTCAAAGATTTGCAATAATGATGCTAGTTTTATTTTACATGTGACAACCCTAAACTGTTGTTGACTGACAGTTCACCGTGGTAACGTAACATAGCTTACGCAATAACGTAGTGATTAATAAAATGCAAATTATTAATCCAAGTGATGCGCCGCGTTAGCGTTGCGTTTCATCACGGTGATTTATAAAATTATGCCATTAATCTTCTACGTATATAAAAATCAAATGCGTGTGCGTTAGTCTTGCTAAGGCTCAGAAACGGCTGGGTCGATTTTAATAATTCTTTTTTTGTATTGTTTGCCTTAATACAGATGTGGTTTAGAAAGAAAGAAAATTACAAATTTTTAAGGAACAGCGGAAAAATCGAAAAAATCGAAATTGGTAATTTTGTATGGGAATTGTCACATCAGACTACTTTAAATAGCCAACAAATCTTAACGGTTGGACGGATTTAACTCAAATTCGGCACACACATTACTTGAATCCTAGATTGGGTTATGGCATACTTGGTTTTGACCACGCCCCTTCTTCTGCGCCTTTACAAGAAACGTAAATTATCCTACTAGCGTACTTTTATTAGCGAAACTGTGCGTCTAAATAATTAAAAGAAAATTCTGTCAAAAAACATTCACATATCTTCAAAATTGCACAAAATTTTAGTACAGCGTCTTTTTCTAATAACTTCGTTTCCTTAGAATAACAAAAAACTATCAGAAATTCGTGTTTCTTACTTTCGATGAAAATAACTCCGTTTTTTTTAATATATTTCATCCAATTTCTTTTCGTTGATAAATTCAATTTAAGCACTTAATAAACCATATTTAAAGAAAGCTCCAATGTATTCATTTTTTACTCCAAAAATCACAAAAGCTATCATTTCAATAAATAAATAAAAAAAATTTAAAAAAAATTATTTGTTTGCCCATTGTGAGGATCGATCCTTAGACCACCTCATGGCTTCAAAACTAACAGTTGAGCTGACTATTTTTATTCAAATTGAAATGTACTAAAAAAATTTTCTAATAGAATTCGCAATAAAATGATATGACAGCACAATCTTTTGAATTCGAATAACAGCAGCCTATTACATTCCGTGTTAATATGGGATATTGGAGTGTTTCATTCAATCAATAATTGAAATTCGATTGGCACCATGTGTTATCGATCATGAATGTTCGATAAAAAATTAATTTCGGGTGGAATCGTGACTGTTCGAATTTAGGGCGGGACGAAGTTTGCCGGGTCCTCTCATATAAATATATAAAATAAGCAAAAATAAAGTAAATTAATTTTTGTTTTATGTATTTGGTGTACAAAAAAGTTTTAAAGTGTTTTTTTTTTCAAGTTTGTCGCTTTATTGTGAATCCAAATCCAAACCCCCCCCTTAGGTAAATCCTGGCTACGGGCCTGTTGTAATTACACATTTACGCGCATATCTTTAAAACGGTAACTCTTTCGGTAAAGATGTTAACGACAGTTTTGAAGAAATTTGTTGGTTCTATAATTTCATCGGAATGATTTTACGCTAGGGCTTACATTAACGATGTTACCATCTTTGGTAATCTTTGAATCCGAATATCTTTGGATGCGCACAAGCAATTGTTGTGGTCTTTTCAGAGGTGGGTTATTTAATTTTACTTAAGGTGTTTGCAAAAATTCAGCAAAATCTGATTGTTTTTGAAGAAAAATACAAAGTAACTTAACTATTGAAAATGTTGTTTTTTTTTAAAAGCCTTGTTTTCGAAGAAAATATTAACCCCCTAACGAAACTTTTTGAGCAAAAAATGGACTCAAAGCGTAAACGCAAATCCATTGCAAATATTTAGGTGCAGTTACTACATAGGATTTGAATGTAGTTTAAGAGTTGTAAAAAAAAATTTGTGACTTAAAGGTGAAATTTGACCTTGAATTTCTATCTTATTTGACCTAATCCGATAAAACTGAGTATGAGGGCATAATATATAGACCATTCACTTTTAGAAACCATTGATATATTTTAGGTTATTCCAATTGAACCTTAAATTGTCGCACAGTGTTATTAAAAAATTATGAAAAATAAACAAGTCATTAGAATTATATATCTGTGGCGATAAGTTTAAATAGCTTAAGTCGACATAAGCGAAAAACTGTAATTCTACATATATTATTACCTTTTCAAGGTGCACAATTTTGGCCGATCCTTTTTTAAATTAGTCTCTTAAAAAGAAAGTTATGCCTACTTTTATAATGGCCATACACAAATTGTTCATATACAAATGAGAAAAAGGATTTTTTAAAAATGCCAATAACTCATAACTACATTTTTTGTAGACTCATGTGTAGGTTTCAGAGTTCTGCAGCGTTATACTGCAATTTATTATACACTCAGTTAATACTCAGTTTCTATATGACTGAATCTCATTAATACCATGCAATGCATTCTACTTTCTCGCATTCACTTTCAACAGCAATGATATTGCAGTAGCCGATCAAACCAATGCCAAAGATTACGCGTTCCGCAGTCCCGTTATCTAATGCTCTCTTTCTCAATTGACTGCATGATGTCACGCAGCGCTTTTGCATTACAAAATGAATGCAACTGTGCGATCACACAGGCAAATTAACGAAATTGAAAAAAAATTCTTGCGATAAAGTAAAGTTAAGTAAATTTAAGTAAAAAAAAATTTAATATACTACGTTTTTGAAACGAACTGAAAAGTATAAAATAATTTCTGCTAGAGTGGGGCGCACAGTGTGAAATTTTTGGATTCTAGCGGAACTTAATTCTAAATCTTACTGATTGCAACAATTGTAGCCTAATTTGACTAGAAAAAGCCTTTCTTTGTTATTAAAGAAAGCAAAAATAATAAAATATAATAAATATAAATAGCAAAGCAAAGTTTAAGTTTTTTTACGGGTTTATTGTTTTAATAAATAACACGGTGTAACAGTGAAAATAAACTCGGCTCGAGACATAGTAGAGGTTGTAGGTCTAGTTGAACATAAGATAACTGCATACTTAGTTTTGTGAATATACCCTCAAAATCGGGATTTGTGGTCAAAAAACCGATTTTAGGTAGGTGCATGTATAGTTTGTTATGTAACTCCGTTATATCTAGCTCAATTTTAAAAATTTAAACATTGATAAAAAGAAGAAAAATATACCCTTAATATAATATATAGACCGTTTTTTTAAAAAAAAAATTGACAAAGTTACAGGTAAAATCATTTGAAAATTTCTCATTTATTTTTTATTTTTTCAACTTTAACAACGTTTTGTTAACAAATTTTATTTTTTGGCACTATTAGTTTTAGCAGGATTCTGAAAGCCTGTTAAATTTTGCGTTCAATAAGCTATCATTTACTTCAATTGGCTGAAATACAAATGCACTATCGAATTTTTAGTATTCGTAAAAAAATACAAAAAATTTTATTTTTTTTTTTTTTTTTCTAAAAATGTTTATTTGACCTTTTTCGTTTATATATATTATAATCGATTTCACGTTTTAGGGACCAGCAGTAGTCTGCCAGTATGTTTATGGAATTTTTTTCCTAAAAGCCGGTTTCTATAGCTTCCATCTCCTGGTGGAACCTTTCTCCTTGTTCATCACTAAACTGCCCAAGGCTATTCAGGAAAAAGTTTATATGGGAGTGCAAAAAATGTATTTTGATTCACATATTGCAGCCCATTTTTTCGTAGGCACTTAAAAATTCATTTAAAACATCTAAGTAATTTCGACTCTTCTTCTTGCCGAGGAAATAAATGCATAACGAAATAAAACTATTCCAAGCTCTTTTTTTCATCTGGATTTAATTTAGAAACGAAATCAGTGTCCAAGAAAATTTCCAAATTTGTGGGCCCACAAATAAACCTTAGAATAACCGAAATGAATAAATAACTTTTATAAAAGATTTGAACGTGCAGGATACTTTCTTTGATTTTGGCCTCACTTAACCTAGGAAACGCTGCAATCAGATTTTTTTTTTTTTAGCTTTGAACCAAGGATTTCAGGTGGAATACCTATTCAGTCAAGTCTGCCTTGGTTCGAGGTGGAATACCTATTGTAGTGGCACAGCACAACAAGCTTACGGTATAATTGAAATTCGGCACAATTTAAAGAATTGCAATCGATAAACTAATTTTCGTTTTGTTTATTTTCTTTCATTCATAACGGCACTGGGTCAAACGATTTGTATTACATAGCGACTGACGCAAACAATGTTGCTGCATTGACTTTGCAAGCTCAGCATAATTATTATTAGAACTAGTGTGAATGAAAGAAATGAAAAGAACTCTTTAACAAAAAGATGTTGCACAATAGATCAATCTATTGGTTAACTAAAGTTTTATTACTTACATTGGAAAACATGGGAGGAGTTTTGGAAGTAGCAGCAAAATAAAATACTGGTATTTTTGATTTATATAGCAGAGAATAATTTAAATAAAGTAAGTTAATTTTTGGTTAAACAAAAAGAAACTCCTCTTTTTTATTTTTCAAAGTACGGCGTAAAGCCATTTTTAGATTTTGCCATATAGATCGGCACCTTAGGGCATAAATATTGAGCCTGTTTTTATCCATTCTAAACACCTCTTCATGGCGATCCTGCGACCTGCGACCCTGTGACCTGCGACCTGCGATCCTGTGATGTTTACTGATGCAAGCCTTTCCAAGATGTCACCAGATAAAATGGCACAAAACATTCGAGATGAAATCAAAAGACTTCACAGACGCAAACAACTGCCTTTTTCAGCGGCTGCAATCGAACGAATGCAAGACTCTGAATCAAGTGGATCAGAAATGGGACCAGACAGTCCTCGTCATCCAGACAGCCCACCGAGCATTGTTCGTAATCCCGAAAAGGTGTTGCTTACTTTTAAACATGTACAATTGATATGCGAGCGCATGTTGAAAGAGCGAGAAGATAAACTTCGTGAAAAATATGATGCAGTTCTGACAACAAAACTCGCTGAACAGTACGACGCTTTCGTTAAATTCACATATGATCAGATTCAGAGGCGTTACGAAGCTGCACCAAGCTATCTCTCGTAATCGGATGTTATACTATTATATATTATATCAAAAAGAACGCAACTATTGGTTTGTGTTCCATCAAAAGCAAACAAATTATTATTTTTAAAATAACTAAGCTTGATAAAAACATTCAATTTATCTTTTTTATGGTCTGCAGTTACGTCAATTAACTTGAAGAAAACTTTAATAAAATTGGAAAAAAAATAATAAAACCAGAAAAAAATACATATATTCATAATTAATATAATTTTTTTTTTAATTTCAATACGAATTCTTATGAATAAATTGATATAAACAGAAAATGCTAAATTAGCTTACTATAAAACATCAATATGATAAAAACTATAAAACATAAAGAGAATGCTTTAGTTTATAAAATAAAACAACTTGAACTTAAAAAAAGGAAATAAAAGGTTATATTCTACAAAAACTACTGAGAGATAAGATTAACACTTTAGTTTAATAAATAAAAAACTATTTTATTTCTTGTGTTATGAATACAATTACAACAACCTCAGCAAATGAAATAGTACGAAATATTGAATATATAATTGAAACACAAATATGAAAAAGAAAAAAAAAAAAAAAATAAAAAGTTTTACACCATTATTATAAAATATTTATTATTTTTAACTTATTTTTGTTATAAAATAAATTCACGCTGTAATATAATCAAAAAATGTATAGCTTTTGAAAAAACTCAACACTTTTGGCATTTTATGAATGAAGCTATTTAAAGTTGCAAGTTATTTTTACAAAACTACATGTTAAACGTGAATTTTGAAAACATGTTCAAAATAGTAGGTAACTCAAAAATAAACCCAAGTTAATTTTTGTATGTGCATAATCTTGGTGGTTGATTACAGAAAGCTAAACGAAAAAATAGTCAATGACAAATTCCCATTGACGAGATTAGAGGATGTACTGGATATGTTAGGGAGAGCTAAATACTTTTCTACTTTGGATATGACCAGCTCTTTCCACCAGATTCTGCTTGATCAAGAATAAAGACCATTAACCGCGTTCTCAACGCAAGATGGGCATTATCAATTCAAGCGTTTGCCTTTTGGTCTCAAAATCTCATCCAACAGAGAATGCTTAAGATTGCGCTAAGCGGCTTAAACTCCGAAGCTTTCGGACGCATCCGACTTTGCTTTAGGTGCAATACTCTCTCAAGGAGAAATCGGACACGATTTACCGGTATCTTATGCAAGTAAATCGTTACAGAAGCACGATATAAATAAACCAATAATCGAAAAGGAATTGTTAGCCATACACTGGGGCATAAATTTCTTCAAACCATATCTTTTTGGTAGAAAGTTTATAGTGGTCACTGACCATAGACCTTTGGTATCGTTATTTTCTTACAGAAACCCATCGTCAAAAATGACAAGAATTCGAGTAGACCTGTCAGATTATGATTTCGAAATTGTGTACAAACAAGGTAAAATAAACACAAACGCTGATGCATATTCTAGAATAAAATATGATAGCGAAATTTTAAAAAATATGATTCCTACAAGTAGAGAGAAAGAGATTTTAGCAATAACAAGGAGCAAAACAAAACAAGTAAGTAAAAGGAGCAATAACGAAAATGAGGAAAGAAATGACAATCAAGCGAGTGAAATGATTATGGGTACCAAAGAACGTGTTAACAGGAACAGCACATCTCATAAAGAGACTGATCACCTCTATATTTGGGAATGCACATCCTTTAATGACGTAAGAAGAGCAATGAAATTAAAATTTTTTATTAAAGAAAAGAGTAACGTTACTATGAATATAAATAATAATGAAGTGCACATAACATGTAGCGATGACCCTTCGAAACTAGATTCGATGTTGGAGAAACTACATTGTTTATTAAATAGATCACAGATAAAGGAGCTAGCCCTTTGTGACAAAGATTATATATTTGAGAATATTAAAATGAATGCATTCAAAGAAAAGTACAACAAGTTGAAAATGAATAAATCCTCGCCTATAAAGATATTAATTTACAAAGCTCCACGACATATAGAAAGTACACTGCAACAATACAAATTGATAGATGAATATCATAATACTCGAACAGGAGGACATTTAGGAATCAGGAAAACTATTTTGAAATTAAAACAACGCTACATATGGAAGAACATGTGAAAAATGGTGAAAGAATATATAAATAACTGCGAAAAGTGTCACAGAAATAAAATACATAGACATATCAAAGAGAGTTTAACAATAACGAATACACCAACAACAAGTTTCGAAACTGTATCTATAGACACAGTAGGTCCATTAAAAATGTCGAATGGAAATCGATATATTTTAACTATCCAATGCGAACTTACCAAATTCACCATAGCACATCCTATCGCAACAAAAGAAGCTAAGACAATTGCAACCACGCTTGTTGAACAGTTCATACTTAAATACGGATGTTTTAAGACCCTTAAATCTGATTGCGGTACAGAATTTAAAAATGAATTGATGGCAAACATATGTAAATTGCTAGACACGCGACAAATTTTTTCGACTCCATACCACCATCAGACTATTGGAGCTCTAGAAAGAAATCATAGGGTTCTGAACGAATATTTATTATCTTTTGCAGATGACCTAGAATGGGATAAATGGGTCCCTTATTACACATTTGCGTATAATACTACGCCTCACGTAGATACATCATATTCACCGTATGAACTAATATTTGGTAAACTACCATCACTTCCGAGTGATATTACAAATGAACATGACAAAATTTATAATTTAGAAGATTACACTAATGAATTAAAACTTAGGTTAAAAACATCTATCAATAGGGCTAGAGATATGATTAAAACAGTTAAACATAAAAGAAAAATAGAGTATGACAGAAATAAGAATGAAGCAACATTAGAAATAGGTGATTTAGTTTTCGTAGGTTTAGAAAATAAAAGGAAATTACAGAGTCCCTATCACGGACCATATAAGATAATTGATAGATTAGGTGTAAATTCACTAGTAGATATAAATGGTAAACATAAATTATTGCACAACAATATTTTAAAGAAATACATAAATAGCACTTTATAAATTACAATAAATCTAATGTTCACTAGTAGAAATTAACAGCATATATAAATTGTTGCAAGACAATACGCCCCTACATACATGGTGTATATATCAAAAACGGGCACAAACAAAAAAAAAAATATTTATATATTATTTATCATCTGAAAAACATAATTATAAGCAAAGACTATAATAGTTAAACATTAAGAATTTAAAAATACTTTTGTAAGACAAAAAAAAAAAACTCTTATATACATATTGCTAAATTAAAAAAGTAACAAAAAAAAAATTTGTTTATGAAAACTCTAATATGTAAGCTGCTCCTAAACTTCTCCAATCTTTAAAAATTATTTCAAGTAATAATTTTTCGCTTAAGGGTAAGGGTGTAGTGGCACAGCACAACAAGCTTACGGTATAATTGAAATTCGGCACAATTTAAAGAATTGCAATTGATAAACTAATTTTCGTTTTGTTTATTTTCTTTCATTCATAACGGCACTGGGTCAAACGATTTGTATTACATAGCGACTGACGCAAACAATGTTGCTGCATTGACTTTGCAAGCTCAGCATAATTATTATTAGAACTAGTGTGAATGAAAGAAATGAAAAGAACTCTTTAACAAAAAGATGTTGCACAATAGATCAATCTATTGGTTAACTAAAGTTTTATTACTTACATTGGAAAACATGGGAGGAGTTTTGGAAGTAGCAGCAAAATAAAATACTGGTATTTTTGATTTATATAGCAGAGAATAATTTAAATAAAGTAAGTTAATTTTTGGTTAAACAAAAAGAAACTCCTCTTTTTTATTTTTCAAAGTACGGCGTAAAGCCATTTTTAGATTTTGCCATATAGATCGGCACCTTAGGGCATAAATATTGAGCCTGTTTTTATCCATTCTAAACACCTCTTCATGGCGATCCTGCGACCTGCGACCCTGTGACCTGCGACCTGCGATCCTGTGATGTTTACTGATGCAAGCCTTTCCAAGATGTCACCAGATAAAATGGCACAAAACATTCGAGATGAAATCAAAAGACTTCACAGACGCAAACAACTGCCTTTTTCAGCGGCTGCAATCGAACGAATGCAAGACTCTGAATCAAGTGGATCAGAAATGGGACCAGACAGTCCTCGTCATCCAGACAGCCCACCGAGCATTGTTCGTAATCCCGAAAAGGTGTTGCTTACTTTTAAACATGTACAATTGATATGCGAGCGCATGTTGAAAGAGCGAGAAGATAAACTTCGTGAAAAATATGATGCAGTTCTGACAACAAAACTCGCTGAACAGTACGACGCTTTCGTTAAATTCACATATGATCAGATTCAGAGGCGTTACGAAGCTGCACCAAGCTATCTCTCGTAATCGGATGTTATACTATTATATATTATATCAAAAAGAACGCAACTATTGGTTTGTGTTCCATCAAAAGCAAACAAATTATTATTTTTAAAATAACTAAGCTTGATAAAAACATTCAATTTATCTTTTTTATGGTCTGCAGTTACGTCAATTAACTTGAAGAAAACTTTAATAAAATTGGAAAAAAAATAATAAAACCAGAAAAAAATACATATATTCATAATTAATATAATTTTTTTTTTAATTTCAATACGAATTCTTATGAATAAATTGATATAAACAGAAAATGCTAAATTAGCTTACTATAAAACATCAATATGATAAAAACTATAAAACATAAAGAGAATGCTTTAGTTTATAAAATAAAACAACTTGAACTTAAAAAAAGGAAATAAAAGGTTATATTCTACAAAAACTACTGAGAGATAAGATTAACACTTTAGTTTAATAAATAAAAAACTATTTTATTTCTTGTGTTATGAATACAATTACAACAACCTCAGCAAATGAAATAGTACGAAATATTGAATATATAATTGAAACACAAATATGAAAAAGAAAAAAAAAAAAAAAATAAAAAGTTTTACACCATTATTATAAAATATTTATTATTTTTAACTTATTTTTGTTATAAAATAAATTCACGCTGTAATATAATCAAAAAATGTATAGCTTTTGAAAAAACTCAACACTTTTGGCATTTTATGAATGAAGCTATTTAAAGTTGCAAGTTATTTTTACAAAACTACATGTTAAACGTGAATTTTGAAAACATGTTCAAAATAGTAGGTAACTCAAAAATAAACCCAAGTTAATTTTTGTATGTGCATAATCTTGGTGGTTGATTACAGAAAGCTAAACGAAAAAATAGTCAATGACAAATTCCCATTGACGAGATTAGAGGATGTACTGGATATGTTAGGGAGAGCTAAATACTTTTCTACTTTGGATATGACCAGCTCTTTCCACCAGATTCTGCTTGATCAAGAATAAAGACCATTAACCGCGTTCTCAACGCAAGATGGGCATTATCAATTCAAGCGTTTGCCTTTTGGTCTCAAAATCTCATCCAACAGAGAATGCTTAAGATTGCGCTAAGCGGCTTAAACTCCGAAGCTTTCGGACGCATCCGACTTTGCTTTAGGTGCAATACTCTCTCAAGGAGAAATCGGACACGATTTACCGGTATCTTATGCAAGTAAATCGTTACAGAAGCACGATATAAATAAACCAATAATCGAAAAGGAATTGTTAGCCATACACTGGGGCATAAATTTCTTCAAACCATATCTTTTTGGTAGAAAGTTTATAGTGGTCACTGACCATAGACCTTTGGTATCGTTATTTTCTTACAGAAACCCATCGTCAAAAATGACAAGAATTCGAGTAGACCTGTCAGATTATGATTTCGAAATTGTGTACAAACAAGGTAAAATAAACACAAACGCTGATGCATATTCTAGAATAAAATATGATAGCGAAATTTTAAAAAATATGATTCCTACAAGTAGAGAGAAAGAGATTTTAGCAATAACAAGGAGCAAAACAAAACAAGTAAGTAAAAGGAGCAATAACGAAAATGAGGAAAGAAATGACAATCAAGCGAGTGAAATGATTATGGGTACCAAAGAACGTGTTAACAGGAACAGCACATCTCATAAAGAGACTGATCACCTCTATATTTGGGAATGCACATCCTTTAATGACGTAAGAAGAGCAATGAAATTAAAATTTTTTATTAAAGAAAAGAGTAACGTTACTATGAATATAAATAATAATGAAGTGCACATAACATGTAGCGATGACCCTTCGAAACTAGATTCGATGTTGGAGAAACTACATTGTTTATTAAATAGATCACAGATAAAGGAGCTAGCCCTTTGTGACAAAGATTATATATTTGAGAATATTAAAATGAATGCATTCAAAGAAAAGTACAACAAGTTGAAAATGAATAAATCCTCGCCTATAAAGATATTAATTTACAAAGCTCCACGACATATAGAAAGTACACTGCAACAATACAAATTGATAGATGAATATCATAATACTCGAACAGGAGGACATTTAGGAATCAGGAAAACTATTTTGAAATTAAAACAACGCTACATATGGAAGAACATGTGAAAAATGGTGAAAGAATATATAAATAACTGCGAAAAGTGTCACAGAAATAAAATACATAGACATATCAAAGAGAGTTTAACAATAACGAATACACCAACAACAAGTTTCGAAACTGTATCTATAGACACAGTAGGTCCATTAAAAATGTCGAATGGAAATCGATATATTTTAACTATCCAATGCGAACTTACCAAATTCACCATAGCACATCCTATCGCAACAAAAGAAGCTAAGACAATTGCAACCACGCTTGTTGAACAGTTCATACTTAAATACGGATGTTTTAAGACCCTTAAATCTGATTGCGGTACAGAATTTAAAAATGAATTGATGGCAAACATATGTAAATTGCTAGACACGCGACAAATTTTTTCGACTCCATACCACCATCAGACTATTGGAGCTCTAGAAAGAAATCATAGGGTTCTGAACGAATATTTATTATCTTTTGCAGATGACCTAGAATGGGATAAATGGGTCCCTTATTACACATTTGCGTATAATACTACGCCTCACGTAGATACATCATATTCACCGTATGAACTAATATTTGGTAAACTACCATCACTTCCGAGTGATATTACAAATGAACATGACAAAATTTATAATTTAGAAGATTACACTAATGAATTAAAACTTAGGTTAAAAACATCTATCAATAGGGCTAGAGATATGATTAAAACAGTTAAACATAAAAGAAAAATAGAGTATGACAGAAATAAGAATGAAGCAACATTAGAAATAGGTGATTTAGTTTTCGTAGGTTTAGAAAATAAAAGGAAATTACAGAGTCCCTATCACGGACCATATAAGATAATTGATAGATTAGGTGTAAATTCACTAGTAGATATAAATGGTAAACATAAATTATTGCACAACAATATTTTAAAGAAATACATAAATAGCACTTTATAAATTACAATAAATCTAATGTTCACTAGTAGAAATTAACAGCATATATAAATTGTTGCAAGACAATACGCCCCTACATACATGGTGTATATATCAAAAACGGGCACAAACAAAAAAAAAAATATTTATATATTATTTATCATCTGAAAAACATAATTATAAGCAAAGACTATAATAGTTAAACATTAAGAATTTAAAAATACTTTTGTAAGACAAAAAAAAAAACTCTTATATACATATTGCTAAATTAAAAAAGTAACAAAAAAAAAATTTGTTTATGAAAACTCTAATATGTAAGCTGCTCCTAAACTTCTCCAATCTTTAAAAATTATTTCAAGTAATAATTTTTCGCTTAAGGGTAAGGGTGTAGTGGCACAGCACAACAAGCTTACGGTATAATTGAAATTCGGCACAATTTAAAGAATTGCAATTGATAAACTAATTTTCGTTTTGTTTATTTTCTTTCATTCATAACGGCACTGGGTCAAACGATTTGTATTACATAGCGACTGACGCAAACAATGTTGCTGCATTGACTTTGCAAGCTCAGCATAATTATTATTAGAACTAGTGTGAATGAAAGAAATGAAAAGAACTCTTTAACAAAAAGATGTTGCACAATAGATCAATCTATTGGTTAACTAAAGTTTTATTACTTACATTGGAAAACATGGGAGGAGTTTTGGAAGTAGCAGCAAAATAAAATACTGGTATTTTTGATTTATATAGCAGAGAATAATTTAAATAAAGTAAGTTAATTTTTGGTTAAACAAAAAGAAACTCCTCTTTTTTATTTTTCAAAGTACGGCGTAAAGCCATTTTTAGATTTTGCCATATAGATCGGCACCTTAGGGCATAAATATTGAGCCTGTTTTTATCCATTCTAAACACCTCTTCATGGCGATCCTGCGACCTGCGACCCTGTGACCTGCGACCTGCGATCCTGTGATGTTTACTGATGCAAGCCTTTCCAAGATGTCACCAGATAAAATGGCACAAAACATTCGAGATGAAATCAAAAGACTTCACAGACGCAAACAACTGCCTTTTTCAGCGGCTGCAATCGAACGAATGCAAGACTCTGAATCAAGTGGATCAGAAATGGGACCAGACAGTCCTCGTCATCCAGACAGCCCACCGAGCATTGTTCGTAATCCCGAAAAGGTGTTGCTTACTTTTAAACATGTACAATTGATATGCGAGCGCATGTTGAAAGAGCGAGAAGATAAACTTCGTGAAAAATATGATGCAGTTCTGACAACAAAACTCGCTGAACAGTACGACGCTTTCGTTAAATTCACATATGATCAGATTCAGAGGCGTTACGAAGCTGCACCAAGCTATCTCTCGTAATCGGATGTTATACTATTATATATTATATCAAAAAGAACGCAACTATTGGTTTGTGTTCCATCAAAAGCAAACAAATTATTATTTTTAAAATAACTAAGCTTGATAAAAACATTCAATTTATCTTTTTTATGGTCTGCAGTTACGTCAATTAACTTGAAGAAAACTTTAATAAAATTGGAAAAAAAATAATAAAACCAGAAAAAAATACATATATTCATAATTAATATAATTTTTTTTTTAATTTCAATACGAATTCTTATGAATAAATTGATATAAACAGAAAATGCTAAATTAGCTTACTATAAAACATCAATATGATAAAAACTATAAAACATAAAGAGAATGCTTTAGTTTATAAAATAAAACAACTTGAACTTAAAAAAAGGAAATAAAAGGTTATATTCTACAAAAACTACTGAGAGATAAGATTAACACTTTAGTTTAATAAATAAAAAACTATTTTATTTCTTGTGTTATGAATACAATTACAACAACCTCAGCAAATGAAATAGTACGAAATATTGAATATATAATTGAAACACAAATATGAAAAAGAAAAAAAAAAAAAAAATAAAAAGTTTTACACCATTATTATAAAATATTTATTATTTTTAACTTATTTTTGTTATAAAATAAATTCACGCTGTAATATAATCAAAAAATGTATAGCTTTTGAAAAAACTCAACACTTTTGGCATTTTATGAATGAAGCTATTTAAAGTTGCAAGTTATTTTTACAAAACTACATGTTAAACGTGAATTTTGAAAACATGTTCAAAATAGTAGGTAACTCAAAAATAAACCCAAGTTAATTTTTGTATGTGCATAATCTTGGTGGTTGATTACAGAAAGCTAAACGAAAAAATAGTCAATGACAAATTCCCATTGACGAGATTAGAGGATGTACTGGATATGTTAGGGAGAGCTAAATACTTTTCTACTTTGGATATGACCAGCTCTTTCCACCAGATTCTGCTTGATCAAGAATAAAGACCATTAACCGCGTTCTCAACGCAAGATGGGCATTATCAATTCAAGCGTTTGCCTTTTGGTCTCAAAATCTCATCCAACAGAGAATGCTTAAGATTGCGCTAAGCGGCTTAAACTCCGAAGCTTTCGGACGCATCCGACTTTGCTTTAGGTGCAATACTCTCTCAAGGAGAAATCGGACACGATTTACCGGTATCTTATGCAAGTAAATCGTTACAGAAGCACGATATAAATAAACCAATAATCGAAAAGGAATTGTTAGCCATACACTGGGGCATAAATTTCTTCAAACCATATCTTTTTGGTAGAAAGTTTATAGTGGTCACTGACCATAGACCTTTGGTATCGTTATTTTCTTACAGAAACCCATCGTCAAAAATGACAAGAATTCGAGTAGACCTGTCAGATTATGATTTCGAAATTGTGTACAAACAAGGTAAAATAAACACAAACGCTGATGCATATTCTAGAATAAAATATGATAGCGAAATTTTAAAAAATATGATTCCTACAAGTAGAGAGAAAGAGATTTTAGCAATAACAAGGAGCAAAACAAAACAAGTAAGTAAAAGGAGCAATAACGAAAATGAGGAAAGAAATGACAATCAAGCGAGTGAAATGATTATGGGTACCAAAGAACGTGTTAACAGGAACAGCACATCTCATAAAGAGACTGATCACCTCTATATTTGGGAATGCACATCCTTTAATGACGTAAGAAGAGCAATGAAATTAAAATTTTTTATTAAAGAAAAGAGTAACGTTACTATGAATATAAATAATAATGAAGTGCACATAACATGTAGCGATGACCCTTCGAAACTAGATTCGATGTTGGAGAAACTACATTGTTTATTAAATAGATCACAGATAAAGGAGCTAGCCCTTTGTGACAAAGATTATATATTTGAGAATATTAAAATGAATGCATTCAAAGAAAAGTACAACAAGTTGAAAATGAATAAATCCTCGCCTATAAAGATATTAATTTACAAAGCTCCACGACATATAGAAAGTACACTGCAACAATACAAATTGATAGATGAATATCATAATACTCGAACAGGAGGACATTTAGGAATCAGGAAAACTATTTTGAAATTAAAACAACGCTACATATGGAAGAACATGAGAAAAATGGTGAAAGAATATATAAATAACTGCGAAAAGTGTCACAGAAATAAAATACATAGACATATCAAAGAGAGTTTAACAATAACGAATACACCAACAACAAGTTTCGAAACTGTATCTATAGACACAGTAGGTCCATTAAAAATGTCGAATGGAAATCGATATATTTTAACTATCCAATGCGAACTTACCAAATTCACCATAGCACATCCTATCGCAACAAAAGAAGCTAAGACAATTGCAACCACGCTTGTTGAACAGTTCATACTTAAATACGGATGTTTTAAGACCCTTAAATCTGATTGCGGTACAGAATTTAAAAATGAATTGATGGCAAACATATGTAAATTGCTAGACACGCGACAAATTTTTTCGACTCCATACCACCATCAGACTATTGGAGCTCTAGAAAGAAATCATAGGGTTCTGAACGAATATTTATTATCTTTTGCAGATGACCTAGAATGGGATAAATGGGTCCCTTATTACACATTTGCGTATAATACTACGCCTCACGTAGATACATCATATTCACCGTATGAACTAATATTTGGTAAACTACCATCACTTCCGAGTGATATTACAAATGAACATGACAAAATTTATAATTTAGAAGATTACACTAATGAATTAAAACTTAGGTTAAAAACATCTATCAATAGGGCTAGAGATATGATTAAAACAGTTAAACATAAAAGAAAAATAGAGTATGACAGAAATAAGAATGAAGCAACATTAGAAATAGGTGATTTAGTTTTCGTAGGTTTAGAAAATAAAAGGAAATTACAGAGTCCCTATCACGGACCATATAAGATAATTGATAGATTAGGTGTAAATTCACTAGTAGATATAAATGGTAAACATAAATTATTGCACAACAATATTTTAAAGAAATACATAAATAGCACTTTATAAATTACAATAAATCTAATGTTCACTAGTAGAAATTAACAGCATATATAAATTGTTGCAAGACAATACGCCCCTACATACATGGTGTATATATCAAAAACGGGCACAAACAAAAAAAAAAATATTTATATATTATTTATCATCTGAAAAACATAATTATAAGCAAAGACTATAATAGTTAAACATTAAGAATTTAAAAATACTTTTGTAAGACAAAAAAAAAAAACTCTTATATACATATTGCTAAATTAAAAAAGTAACAAAAAAAAAATTTGTTTATGAAAACTCTAATATGTAAGCTGCTCCTAAACTTCTCCAATCTTTAAAAATTATTTCAAGTAATAATTTTTCGCTTAAGGGTAAGGGTGTAGTGGCACAGCACAACAAGCTTACGGTATAATTGAAATTCGGCACAATTTAAAGAATTGCAATTGATAAACTAATTTTCGTTTTGTTTATTTTCTTTCATTCATAACGGCACTGGGTCAAACGATTTGTATTACATAGCGACTGACGCAAACAATGTTGCTGCATTGACTTTGCAAGCTCAGCATAATTATTATTAGAACTAGTGTGAATGAAAGAAATGAAAAGAACTCTTTAACAAAAAGATGTTGCACAATAGATCAATCTATTGGTTAACTAAAGTTTTATTACTTACATTGGAAAACATGGGAGGAGTTTTGGAAGTAGCAGCAAAATAAAATACTGGTATTTTTGATTTATATAGCAGAGAATAATTTAAATAAAGTAAGTTAATTTTTGGTTAAACAAAAAGAAACTCCTCTTTTTTATTTTTCAAAGTACGGCGTAAAGCCATTTTTAGATTTTGCCATATAGATCGGCACCTTAGGGCATAAATATTGAGCCTGTTTTTATTCATTCTAAAAACCTCTTCAGTCAAGTCTGCCTTGGTTCGAAAATGAGATGATAGATTAGTGGGAAGAAAAGGGCAATCAAGTGAAACACGTGTAGGATGTTCTAAGCATGGTGGAAAGCCAAAGAAACATATGAATTTGAATCAGACGCAAGTGTTATGCCTTTACCTCAGTCAATTCAAGTTATAAGTCAATCTCATCCACAAACTTCTCTACCATCAACTAAAACTTCATGTCGTAAATATTGATGAATTTTTAATTTCAGTTAATTAGAAATGAGGATAGAAAATTAAGAAAGGTTAAAAGTGAAGGACCATGGCCTGGCCAGGAATCGAACCCGGGACCTCTGGGGTGGCAGTCGAGCACGCTACCATCTCGACTACCGAGGCCGCGGTAGGATTACATTTTCAGGTCGCACCAGTGGAGTATTCAAAACATTTTTTTCCAACTTAAAATGCAGCACGCAGTGGCTACTCCTTTTGCTTATATTTATTAGTCGCACGACTATCCCATTCGCAAATAATGCAAGGATACTTCGTATATCCACCTTGCATTCAAAACAGTATTGTTAGAGCCTTTAAGTCGGCGACATATATACATATATCAGAATTTAACATATCAAGAATCACACAAAAAGTTTTTAAATACTTGCAAGATCCTTCAATAAACAAACGCCATTCATTCGGAGCGTGCTTGTGGTTGAAAACTGCAAACAGTTCCGTCACATCCGGGCAATACACCAGCCTTATGATAATATATATAAACGAAAAAGGTCAAAAAAACATTTTTAGAAAAAAAAAATTTTTTTTTTGCATTTAATTACGAATACTAAAAATTCGATAGTGCATTTGTATTTCAGCCAATTGAAGTAAATGATAGCTTATTGAACGCAAAATTTAACAGGCTTTCAGAATCCTGCTAAAACTAATAGTGCCACAAAACAAAATTTGTTAACAAAACGTTGTTGAAGTTGAAAAAATTAAAAAAAAATGAGAAATTTTCAAATGATTTTGCCTGTAACTTTGTCAATTCTTTTTGTAAAAAAACGGTCTATATATTATATTAAGGGTATATTTGTCTTCTTTTTATCAATGTTTAAATTTTTAAAATTGAGCTAGATATAACGGAGTTACATAACGAACTATACATGCACCTACCTAAAATCGGTTTTTTGACCACAAATCCCGATTTTGAGGGTATATTAAAAAAACTAAGTATGCAGTTATCTTATGTTCAACCAGGCCTACTACCTCTTCTGTGTCTTGAGGCAAGTTTTTTGATTTGTTTTCATTTTGTAACACCGTGTAATTAAACAAAAATTTTCAAGTTTTCTCTAATAATTTGATTTTTGACCTTGCATACATTGTAGTTTTATTTTTATATTTTCATTTATTATTATAATAATAATTATAATATATTTATTCTATATACATATATATAATAATTATATTAATATATATAATAATTATTGAAGCTATATATAATAATTATTGAAGCTATATATGTGTACAAAAGGAACTTTAACCACTATCTGATGAGTTTTTCTCAACTTCAGAAGTTGAAATAGGAGCAGGAGCAGATGGTGTTTTGAGTAGAGATATGGTTTCTGGCGGAAGGTTGTGAGCTTTTATTCGCGAAAACCCAGATTTAATCGAAAGCAGCGGATCAGATGCGATGAGAAACCTGTTAAGGATATCCCGGTTTGTATCCTTTCTACTGGTTTTTCTGCTGAAATACTCACGATTTCGCCGATATTCCTTGTTATTTGCCTCTTGAGCTTCTTCAGCTAACTGACCCAGTGGCAAAATGCATGTTTTAATTATTTGGTCTCCATGAACAAGAATTTTGTGGATGGTTGCTGGCAAGTTGTACCATGGATAAAGAGATAGGTAAAGGCTTTTAGTTTCTACAGCATAGTTTTTAAATTTCTCTGCATCAATCTCCAAATCACATGAAAGAGCTTCGAGAATTACTAAAAAACGATTTATCAACCTCTTGTCTATCCCTGTGATTGAAGCAGTTAGCTCTGAGTTTCTAAAAAACCTCCGTGCCGAATTACCGTCATTTGTGTTGCCCGCTGTTTGTTTTGGCATATCTACAAGCAGACCCATTTCTTTACGAAAGCGCTCTTGAATTAAAGATTTCCTTGTTTTGACTGAAGCTTTTTCATCAGATGACCTAGCTTGCCATTTTTTTATTTCTAATTTATAGGAAACATGCAACAAACATTCATATGCCCGAATCCAGGAATGCAAAGGAGATATTCCAAAGGAATACATATCTTCATCTATGTTGCGTGTGAAAACCGAATCCTGATTCATTTCCTTTGGAGAAGCTCCACATATGT
Source organism: Pherbina coryleti (assembly GCA_943735915.1). Lineage (NCBI taxonomy): Eukaryota > Metazoa > Arthropoda > Insecta > Diptera > Sciomyzidae > Pherbina > Pherbina coryleti. The sequence goes on from OX030952.1 coordinate 102,492,666, forward strand.
AGCATCTTTGTGATGAATCATATTGAGATAAAGCAGTGCAAACTTTGCCGTCTATCATAGTCATAATAAGATTATGACTTATTTTTATGTTTAAGCCCTTAATTTTCAAGCTTGTGAAAACAAGATTCTTGATGTTATTCTGCATTGTGCTAGATTCGGTTCTTATGACATCCTTTGTTTCCTTAGTCATTGAAAAACGAACAGGTCTGCAAAATCTAGTCGAATTTGGCCGGGGATTCTGCCAAACAACACTTTTGGAGCTCTCACAAACTAGCCTTATAGGCACTAAGTTTACTGAAAACAAATTTTCGTCGCTAAATCCCTCCGTTAAAGTTTGTTTATATCTACTCTGCGCGGAACTTCCGTCACATCCCCATTTGTAGGTCAAGCGTAATTGTTCATACTTTCCTTGTTCAATTACTTCGGATTGCACTTCACAAATTCTTTTCGCTGTCAAATCAAGAAGGTCTTGCAAATTTACCTCAGCAGATGTGTCGGTGACAATAATGCTTTTTTCTGTCGGATAGCATTGTTCTTTTGCTTTTTGGACAAGATAGTAGGGAGGAAATAAATCACTTCCAGCATCTTTAGCTTTTTGTCTTATGGTGTTATATTGTTGAACACTTAAGCTTGCGTCTATGATAAGACCCAAGGCTTCTTCGGGAGAAAGTTTTGGTTTTGGGCATGAGTTTCTCGCCTGCTTAAGATTAGTTGCACGACCTGGCGAAGAAAATGACAGCTCTCTTACCAAGTTCGCTGCATCCTTTTTTCCTGAAGACCTTAAACTCATTTCATTAGCAAGTGCTATTTCTTCAGGAGATTTTGTATTAATAAGATCTTTGATTTTCCTTTTTTTAACCTTAATGTTACATTCTTCGAATGGTTTTATTGGTCTTCCAGATCTTGCAACTTTCGATCCTGAACTTGTATTTGCTACAACTATGCACTCAGGTGGCAAAACAATAGGTTGCTTTAACCAATCTGTATGTAATTTAAGGAATTTTGGGTAGCTTCTTTTACTTTTTTCCCATTTGGCTTTTATTCTCCCAATTAGATTACTTGCAAACATTTCCAATTGTCTATTAGAACTCTCAATATTGTTTTGGAAAGCAATAATCTGCACTATCTTTCGAAGTCTTTCTTCTTTTGCAGTTTGTCGCCATAGCTCAAAAACATCTAGCCTCTTCATCTAGTAGAAATTAAAAAAAAATATATTGGGGGGGCAAAAAGATGCACGAGATTACCTTTGTTTCGTGTTTTGAAATAATCTGAGAAACAGAAAATGCAAAAATTAGCCTGTCTACACGTGTCTACAATTTTTAAACTTTATCCAAAGTGCAAGCTTGCTTTTCTTTTTTCTTTTTTTTAACCTGAGTAGGAAACGAGCAAAAAAGTATAAAAAAATAAAAAAAAATAGAGTCTACTTACTTTCGCGTAAAGTTCAAATATTATAAATTTTAAATATTTTTTAACTTTTTTCACAATTACTTAGGATTAAAAACAAGAATATTCAATAAATTGTGTAAAGACTCTAAATAATATCCGTATTTGATTTTTTAGATAGTAAACTTTGATTTTGACCGCTTGCTGCACAATTTATTTTGCAAATATACAGCAATATTAGCCAAAAACAAACGGTTTGCATTATTAGGAACTGAAAAAAAAGAATTCGTCGAGGGAAGACCAGCTTCATTTTTCCAATAAAGTTCCTCTAGAATGCGAAAATTTCACACTGTGGGGCGTCTAGTTCTCATAAAAACGCGGGGCGCATGCTATAGAGAATAGTAAGGAGTGTTAATAACAATTCTAGTACGTTAGTGAACAAATAATTTCTTAACTCAGGTCCCTTGACTGTCAAGATAGAAGTTCTTACATGGATGGCAGATTCAAGTTTGCAGACATCTATTGCGTTAGTTCAGTAAGTCCTACTTGAGTTTCAGAATTCTTTAATTTTAATGTTATCGAAGTTATCAAGGCTGAAGAGTTTTTTTTTTTTTTTTTTGTTAAAAATGTTCCTATCTATGCCTATCTTTGATAAATTATTGAGAAATTATTTGTGAGCAATTAAAAATTTTAATATGTTAGTGGACAAATGCTTTCTTAACCAAGGTTTTCTTAACTCCTTAATATTTCCTATAGCATGCGCCCCACGTTTTTATGAGAACAAAAAGCCTCACACTAGCTGAAATTATTTTATACTTTTAAGTCCGTTTTAAAAACGTGGTATATTAAAAATTTTTATTTACTATAATTATTATTTTCTGGTTTTTAGTCTTGTGTAAAATTTGACAATAGATTTTGAAGGTTTAATGTTTTGTAAATGTATCAGTACAAAATTTGTTTAAAAAACCGAAATGGTTTCATAAATATTAAACAAAAAAAAAAAAAAACAAACTGAATTAATTCATTGACATTGTCGAGGCTCGAACTCTCAACCTCACTATTATAATGCAATCGCCGTGAGCTCTGAGCTACAGAGCCCATTTAACAAAATCATCTTAATAGCAAATAGATCAAACAAACTACTTTTTACAATTTTTTTCCACCTTTTGTGGTGAATTTTTGAAAATTTGAATTTGTTTCATAAAAAAATAAAAAAATTCGTTAACATTGCCGACGATCGAACTCACTACCTAACGTTTATAAAGCGATTGCTCTGCGCTCTGAGCTACATAACTCACACGAGAAAATTTTCTAAATGAGGTAATAAATTCACTTCAGTTGTAAATTTTTGAAATTTAAAAATATCAATGAGCTTTTCAGTTTTTTTGTTCGATTTTTAATATGTGTGTTTGTATGTATGTATCAACTAATTGCGTATTTTAGCCAAACTACTAAACGTACAGACAAAAAAAGATACAGTAGTTTCGACTATGTCGTAACACAAGACGTAGAATTATTCAATTCGCTTTTGATGACATCTTTTTTTAAAAAAGAGTGCCGGAAAGAGTTAATTTGTATCACCAACCCCCCCCCCCCCCCCATTACTTTTGCAAAAGAAACATTTTTGCCTTTGACACCTATTCCCTCCGACCACTCTTTAGGGGGGCTCCCATACAAATTTTATGGTTTTTATGTATTTATTCCATACACCTGAGCATATGACCTTTAAAAGAGTGCCGGAAACGGTTAATTGTATCACCGACCCCCATTACTTTTGCAAAAGGAACATTTTTGCCTTTGACACCTATTCCCTCCGACCACTGCTTAGGGGGGCTCCCATACAAATTATATGATTTTGTCGATAAAACCGGAAACTGTCGATAAGTAGGTAGCAAACTTAAACAAGCAAACAAAATTTGTTCAATTCTACCAAGCTCAACAACCCATGTGGAGAGTCGAAATGTCAAAATTTCACTGTCGATAATATGCTCGGATATTTAATTGGCTGCGGAATTTTGTCATTTCAATAATAGATTCTGTTAAAAAAGCATAACCCTCAAAATTACTCAGAATTACTGGGCTACGCGATTCTGTTAAAAACAACATGCCCCCAAAAAGATTTATGTTTTCACGTTAGATGGCGCTGTCTTCACCGTCGTAAAAACCGGAAACCGTCGATAAATAGGTAGCAAACTTAAGCAAACAAAAACATCAAATGTTGGCTTTATATTTCATGTAATTGTGTAAAATTCATATAAGTCAGATAGTTCAAACATGCATTTTTCTCCCAGTGAGGATCAAGCAGACCAACATTGTACGATTAGTATTTTAGGCACACCAAAGGCTCAAATTGTGATATAAATACCGACGCCTGATCACTATCAACCACCCTACTTACCTCCGAGAATGACGTATTCTACGTCAAAAAAGTTAATATTGTGTCGTCATCCCGTTCTGAGCTACATTTTAAGTATCAAAACTCTAGCCCATCGGGAAGTTTGTTAAAAATGTATTCCAAGATTTGTATGGGACAGACAAATGAAGTGAAGATAATAAAAACGTTTTAAAAAATGGATATTTTCGCATACGAAAAAAGTAAATTTTTCAAACTTTCATGATTTTTATCTCCTAAACTTTTCGAGGCGTCCGTGGCGTAGTTGGTTAAAGTGCGTGGCCGCTATGTCAAAGAACCTGGAGACCCAGGTTCAAACCCCAGCAGCGACAGAAAATTATTTGAATTAAAATAATTTTTCTGTACGGCCCACAGTACTTTGTCCCATAGGAATAAATCAAGATTTTTGTTGTAACAGAACCTAACAAATTTGGTACCGTTTTTTAGATAATACTTTCACTAAGAAAAATCCAAATTTTTATTGCAATTGAACAATTTTTGTAGCCACTATACCTCTTTGAAGTCAACTATTTTTATGTATTTTTATTGTTGTGGAATATTTGATTTTGCACATATTGCAAAGAAAAAAATTACTGTAAGCGCAATTTTAGCCGAATTTATTTGATTTTTGATATTATTTCAAGAAAAATATTGTATAAATAAATAACTTTTAATATGTTTTCAGTTTAGCTTAGGAAAATAAATTGAAAAATTTCCAAAAAAATAAAAATTCTTTTAAATATTTTCCAAAACTTTGCAATTTTTGAGAGCAAATTAAAAAAAAACATAAAAAACATCTCTTCCATTTTCTTACATCTTATTATACATGTATTGATCTTTCAGATTCCAAAATTTGATAACCGTTTTCAGCCGTTTCTCGGAGTTATCGCATTTTGAAAAATGGTCTAAAAATCATATTTTCCTCTAATTAATGGAAATTTCTATTTTGCGCATCATTCAAAGAAAAAATGTCGTGAGCACGTTTTTTAAACAATTTGAGTGTTTTTTTTTTAATTTTTAAAAAATCTATGAACGAATTTTGGTTTTTATATTTTGTTAAAAAAAATTGGAAATTATTTTGAAAAAATTACTTTAATTTATAAAAAAATTCAAAAAATATTTTGAAAAATGTTCTATTTTTAGCAGACAAGAAAAAAGTTCCACATAATAGCAATTTCATTTTTATATTTTAATTTTTTTTTTTTTTTGTTTTTATTCTTTCCGAAACTGTTTTCACTTTATACGACTTCTTCCGATTCTTTGAGTAATCGTTTTTTGAAAAATGGTCTAAAATTGATGTTTTCTCAAAAATTAATCTTTATTTTGTTCCCATATTTCTTACACTCACCGGAGTTTGTTTATAATTTGTAAAAAAGTTTTAAAAAAAAAATGTTTCTTAACAAATAAAATAAAATTCTGATGTTATATTAGACAAAAAAAAAATTAAAATAAAGGTTATGTTTCCTTAAAATACTCTTTTTAGCACATGATAAGGGAAAAATTAACACCAAATGAAATGGACCGATTTTGTAACACCGAAAATCGATTTTTTTCAAATGGTCGCCATTTTGTTTTTTTTCGGCGGATAACAATTATCTTAGTTCAGTCGGTGGCCACTTAAACAAGGATTAATTCGTTTTTTTTCCTCAGATGTTTCAGACTGGTGATATCCCTGCACAACGCCAATTTTTTGGCATTTTTTTAAAAAAATCAAATAACGTCAAAAACCGCTTCAAAAATTCTGAAAATTTTTTTTTTATATATTTGAAATGTTAATAAATATGTGTGCAAAATTTGAAAACGATATGAAAACAAAATTCTTGAAAAAAAATTTTTTTTTAAATTTGTAACCTATATGTCCCCTTAAAATATTTTTTTTTTATTTAATTTTATTAACTCAGTTTAACTTGATTAAAAAAAAAAATACCAATACGAAAATTTTTTTTTGTTTTGCAAAACATTATTTTACATGTATAGTAGCATTTTTGTCGAAAAAGTGCATAGGAAACTATATGCCTATCTTTTTTTAAAAAAAAGATATTGCCAAATGGTTTTCAGTATGAAAAAGTTATAGCCTTACAGATCAATTCTGTCGCGGTAACATTAATCTTGTTACCGTAGAAATTCACCTTTTAGTAACTTGAACACTCTGTTGGTATTCTGCGACCAAGCGTTACCGGTGAATATTGTTACCATCTCTTTAGATGGTAACAAGCAAAAAAGAAAACATTTTTTAGCTTGCATTAAACTAATTTTAAAATCCTCAAATTGAAATCGGAACACATTAAAATAAAAAACGATATTAAATTCACTGTTGCTGCTTCTTCAGCACTTTTCAATGATAAAAATTAATAACAATTCACTGTGTAATATTTATTAATTTACCATAAGTTAATATATAAATTAAATATAGATAACACCGCAGCTGCGCCGGCGTAGTGCGTGCATATTTCCTGCCAAGAAAAACAAGTATTATATAAAAAGTTAACATAATGCAATTAATTCTATGTATTTACTTCTCACTTTCCCTTGTTTATATTTCACCACACAAAAGAGCGAGCTTCATTTCTATAAGGTGAGTTTACGACATTTGACAGCGTTACCGAGTGCATAGAATACCGATTTATAAGACCGGTAACGAGTTTTGGTAACAATATTGCTGTTACCGGTAACGCACAGAATCGATCTGTTAATCGTTTAAAATTAATTTTGTTTTGTTTTTTTTCCCAGTTCTAATAACTTTAATATTAAATTTAATATAGGAAAATTTCGGTGGCGTCCGTGGCGTAGTTGGTTAAAGTGCGTGGCCGCTATGTCAAAGAACTTTGGAAACCCAGGTTCGAACCCCAGCAGCGACAGAAAATTATTTGAATTAAAATAATTTTTCTGTACGGCCGCCACCTCTCTGCAGACAATGGCAAACCTCAGAGAGTAATCAAAATGCCATGTAAAGCTTCTTGAGAACGAGAACTTTCCGTTCATCGCCGTTCGGAGTCGGCGTTAAGCATGTAGGTCCGGTTCTCGGTCAATTGTGTACAAACTTAATAACACGCACAACACAATTGATCATAAGAAGCTAGGTCAAAGTCCTTTCAAGGGCTGAAATGGCCAGTTATTTATTTTTTATTTATTTAAACTTTTAGAGATCGACAAAATTTTATCACACCAATTGGCTTAGGAGGTCTACATACATATGTGAAAGATCATACCTACCACTGCTTACCAGAAGTTAAAACGAAGTTACGCTGGTTATCAAACCAACAACTCAAACGGGAAATACACAGTCTTTATGCCATGTGTACACCGAGAGTTTAGTTTGAGTTTAGTTTTAAGTTAACCCTAGCTGTTCACATGGAGATGCGTCGGCAGAATTGTGTTTAGTGTGACATTTTTTTGTTTACTTTTGTGTAATTCCACTTGAGGACAAGGCTGTGGCCATCTTTACGTACACATGCAAGGCCGGAATTTTTATCGGCCCATACTAATATGAAGACCTCATCTTCTACACTTCGCTATTTTGTTAATTTTTTGCAAATAGTAAATTGCACAATTTTAGAACAGCTGTTTTTGACATTATTCACCACAAAATTGTACAAGCTGCACCTGAACGTGCCTTTTTATAAGAACATTAGCATACTTTTAGGGATTTCTCAAATTGAGTTTTGATAAACACAGAAGCAAAGTTGAGTTTAGTTGAGTTTCAACCTGCAAAATTGTACTGGAGAACTCAAGAGTTTATTTTGCGTACAATGGCAAAACTCAACTTTGTACTGGAAACTCAAACTAAACTCGCTGTGTAGACATGGCGTTACGAAAGACTACCATCGCAATTGGATTCAATGTCCGTTCGACACAATAGCGCAATGCTTGCAATGTGCCTTCATACTGACAATCGCAAGTAGCAAAAATGGTATCGCTAGCAGTTTTTTGGCAGGTTTATAAAACTAGTGCGGATTTATCATCATTCTTAAACCCCCACAGCCGTGTTTAAATATATTCGAAGTAATGAAGGTTTTGCTTATTTTATGTAGTATGGGAGTGGTTCTCATACGATTTTTACAAATTTCTTACTCGAAGGGCATATTAGAAGACAAAAGTGCAAAATTTCAAGACATTAAATAATTTTTTGTGGTATTTTAAGTGATTTGCCCTTTTTGATAAAGTCCCTGTGGTTTTCATCCAATATGGCCCGTTTTTTAACTTTATTATTTTTTAGACTTCTTTCTCCAACGTTGAGTTCCTTATTTATACAACTTTGCTGCCATCTTTTTTAATTTATTGAAATTTATCTCACACGTGTCTCTATCGTTAACAAGGTGTGAAAATAAATCTTGTTTCATTAAATTTTAGCTCTCACCTTCCTTTTACGTAGTAGCGTTTATTTTTCCTGCACAGTTTTTTATATTTCGTTCCAATTTTCACACCTTATGTAAATTTTATTTTTTTTTTTTCACTTTTAGTCATTTATATAAAACTCACATTTACAGGCTAATTTAGAAACTTTGCATGCGTTAGTTATTTATATATCTTTGATACACACACACAAAAGCACACCAACACAATAGCTCACCTATTCAAATTTTCTCATAATTACATAGCTACTAACGTACATATATGCATAACTTTATTAAATGACATCATGACATTTTAATGTTAACCCGAGGGAATTCTTTTCATAGCCAGCTCAACGACATGTTTGAAGTGAAATTCCTTGAGTAATGTTTGTTGCTTTAAATGTCAGCTTCTAGTCAGCTCTTTGTTGAAAGGTTAGAAGCTTTTTTTTATTTTTAACCCAAAAATTGTTAGGTTTTGTCATGACCTACTTTTTTACGAGTGTCAACATGTAGACAACCGTTTATCACGTGAGAATATGTTATGGTGGAGGGAGTGAGGGAGAGACTGAAATGACAAGCAGTCTAAGAACTATTAGCTTCTAACAAGTGTAGCTAGGGAAATATTTACTTAATGAATTAGTTTGAGGCTCTATTAAAAAGGTCTTTGAAGTTTTTATATAAAAATATTAAAATAACGTTAAGCAATGCTGTCAGTCAAGGATCTGTTTTAAAAATGCATCCGTATGATGACATTTCTTTGCAATAATTTATATACAATAGTTTATCAAGGATTCCAGGTTTTTTCCTTATTTCCTTAATTTCATAAAAACCCTTAATAGTCCCTAGTTAATGTGAATATTTATATCCCATATAAATCTAATATTTTGGATATTATCTTTTAACTCAGCTTTATTTCTTAGTCACAGAATAAAATTTTGAAATCTGGTAAAAGTATCCAGATTTTTATCTTATAAGATTTTATATCTTACATCTTATATCTTAGGTTAGGTTAGGTTAGGTTGACGTGGCTGTCTCCTATGAGACACACTTAGGCCAGTTTGGCCCGTTGTGATACCAGGGGTTAATTATTTCCACCCTATTTGAACCAGTTGGAGCTATTTATGAAGCTTTGTATTCGGTAGACCGAAGTTTTTGAGAGTTCGTCTAGGTCACTGTAGAACCAGTTACCTAGGAAGAGATGGCGCTTTCTGGCCAGCGCTGGGCATGTGCAGAGAAGGTGTGTTGTGGATTCAACTTCCTCTTCATCTCTGCAGCTTCTGCAGAAGTCGTTATGGGGAGTATTCAGTCTTTGGGCGTGGTTTCCAATCAGGCAGTGTCCTGTTAGGACGCCTATTGTAATACTTATTTGGTCCCTTCTAAGGGATATTAGTTCTTTTGAGCGTCTTAAGTTTAGTGTTGGCCACACTTGACGCGATATGCTGCATGTACTACCCGTTGACCACCTGATGTTGGTGTTTTCAAGGGATAGTTCATTTATTAGTAGCTTACATGTTGCGAGAGGTATTCCAATTTGTTCCTTATCTGTCGATAAGGGTTTGATGGTACCGTTTCTAGCGAGTTCGTCTGCTTTGCAGTTGCCTTGGAAATCTCTATGTCCGGGGATCCAGCATAGGAATATATTGAGCTGCTCTGCCATCTCATTTAGAGATCTGCGGCAGCCTAGGACTGTTTTTGATGTTATTTCAACAGATTCCAGGGCTTTCAAAGCGGCTTGACTATCAGATAGAATACAAATATCTTTTGCTAATATTTCGTTCATCTGTAGCCAAGTAACGGCTTCATGTATGGCAGTGACCTCCGCTTGGAAGACACTGCAGTGGTCGGGGAGCCTAAAGGCATGGTTAATGTTTAGGGATTCAGAGTAGACTCCACCCCCTACTTTGCCATCTAGTTTTGATCCATCAGTGTAGATTCTAGTGGCATTGTTTGGTGGAGGGCTTCCAATATCCCATTCGTATCTGGAGGGGATTGATACATCAAACTTTTTGTGGAATAAAAGTTTTTGAGTGATGTAGTCTATATTCTTGGGTATTTGAGGAGTGAGTTTCCTGGTGTCAGAGTGTCCTATTGTGCCCTCTTTCCATTGGGAAGTGGCTTCTAAACGGATTGCTGTGTTTGCAGCTATCCGTTTTGTTAGGATATCTAGTGGAGTTAGATGGAGCAAAGTATCGAGTGCGTCAGTAGGAGTGGTTCTCAGCGCTCCACTGATGCACAGCTCTGCTGACCGTTGAACTTTGCGAAGTATATTGAGGTGTGTTTGTTTGCTTAGTGCTGGCCACCAGACTATAGCACCGTATAACAATATTGGCCTAATAACAGCTGTATAAAGCCAGTGAGTTACCCTAGGTTGTAATCCCCATTTGCTACCCACTGCTTTTTTACATGTGTATAGGGCTATATTGGCTTTTTTGGCTCTCTCGAGCAGGTTGGGTTTCCAATTTAGTTTCCTATCTAAAATGAGACCCAGGTATTTTGCTTGTTCTGAGAAGTTTAGTCTTGTATTTCCCAGTTTTGGAGGACTAATAGTGGGCAAGTTGTGTTGTCTGGTAAAGATCACTAACTCGGTTTTATCGGGGTTAACGCTAAGTCCACAGCCGGTAACCCAGTTTACGAGAGTGTTAAGACAATTTTGCATAATATCTCTGAGGGTGGACACATATTTACCTGAGGTGACGATAGCAACATCGTCGGCGTAGGCTATCACCCTGCACCCCTCTTGTTCTAGTTTACCCAGTAGTTCATTCACCGCTAGGTTCCAGAGTAGAGGCGAGAGAACTCCTCCCTGAGGTGTTCCCCTTGGTACAGATCTTAGCGTGGATGCTGCTCCGAGACTCGCGCTTATAATCCTGCCTACTAGCATTTGATTTATAAGTGCTATCAGCGCAGAATCCACCCCAAGCTCCGTCAGCGCATTTGTGATAGCCCCCGCCTTGACGTTGTTAAAGGCACCCTCTATGTCAATGAAGGCTATCATTGTGTATTCCTTCTGATGAAGGGACTTTTCAATGATAGATACTATGGAGTGGAGAGCCGTTTCCACAGATTTGCCTTTGGTGTAGGCGTGTTGTGCTGGTGAGATAGGATTTGCTTCTATTTTTTGTCTCAAGTAGATGTCTATTAGTCTCTCGAGAGTTTTAAGAAGAAAAGATGAGAGACTAATTGGTCGAAGGTCTTTTGGGTTTACGTGCGAGCTTCTTCCTGCCTTAGGTATAAAGACTACCTTCACGTGTCGCCATTGTTTTGGGATGTGATTTAGGTTAAGACAGCTTTGATAGATTATCATAAGCCACTGGCTTATGATGTCGTACGTTTTTTGAATTTCAATTGGGGCTATGCCGTCAAGTCCTGGAGACTTAAACGGTTTGAAGCTTTCTATGGCCCATTTTAGCTTCGATTGTGTAATTATTTGTAGAGAGTTGTCAATGGATGGAAAATGCACCTCTTGTGTTGGAGCATTTCCTATCTTTGAACAGCCCGGGAAGTGAGTTTCTACCAAGATATTAAGAGATTCTTCACTGTTGGTGGTCCAGGTTCCGTCTTCTTTTTTCATGAAGCTCGGGTTAGGTGGACTAGATGCTAGAATTTTCCTAAGTCTCGACGCCTCGGAGGTTTGTGATATTTCTTCACAGAAATTTCTCCAGGATTGTCGTTGAGCTTTGCGTAATTCTTTTTTATACTCGTTTAGAGCCCTTTTGTAAATTGTCCACGCATCTGTGGATCTAGTGGCTTTTGCCTTATTGAAGAGTTTTCTGCTCTTCATTCGGAGCTCTTCTAGTTTCGTGCCCCACCAAGGTGGCTTTTTCCTTCCTTTTGGTGTTTTGAGCGGGCACGCAGTGTCACGAGCTTTATTCATAGACGCAGTGAGTTTGTCTACTAAGTCATCTAAGGAGTTTTTACAAGTGGGGAGACAAGATGGTCCGTTAGGAAGTTCTGTCATTAGTGTTTCTGTATAGAGATCCCAGTTGACTTGCTTGAGATTACGATAACTACGTGATCTCGGGGCAAAGTCATCTATGTCAAAAAGAATATATCTATGGTCAGAGAAGGAGTGTTCTTTTGAAACTCTCCAATTCTTTATTCTGTTAGATATATTGTCGGAGGCAAGAGTAATATCTAAAACTTCCTGCCTATTGCTAATAATAAATGTAGGTTCACAACCCACGTTACTTATGATAAGGTTAGTAGTGAGGATGTAATCAAAAAGAGACTCACCCCGTTTATTGGTACCTGAGCTTCCCCAGATCTCATGGTGGGCGTTAGCATCGCACCCGATGATCAGGTCCTTGTTCTCAGCTGCCGCTTTGGAGACCAGGTCTTTTAGGACGTCTTCTGGGAGGACTTCGTGGTCGTGTGCCAAGTATGCCGATACAAACCACAAGCTGTTATGGCCCGTCTCGACACTTATGGCTACAGTGTCCTTGTTGCTGAAATTAGAGAGAGTAAAAACACTCAGATTATTTTTAATTAGAATACACGCCCTCGGTTTACCTTGCGCTTTGGTGTAAATCAGCGTGTATGAAGGGGTCCTGAGTCCGCATACCAGGCCGCAGACTACCCACGGCTCCTGGATCAGGACAATATCTTCTCCGCCCTTGGTAAGACGGAGAGTTAGACTGGCGGACGCAGCCTTTGAGTGGTGGAGGTTAATCTGTACTACTCTCAGCATTAGCGCTGCTAGTAGTGGGACTAACCTCCACGACAGTAATGTCGGACTCATCGTCCGATCTGAGGAGGTCGTCCTCTAATGAGGATAACCGGAGAGATCGTGCTAGCTCTGTATCAGAGCTAGCCTCATCTGGTGCAGGAGTGCAGGATTGAGGAGATGAGGCGTTCTTAATTGAACTGGAAGCCTGCTCTTCCTCCAATAACGCCTCATCTTTTTTGAAGACCCTCATTTCTATGGAGGTGAAACCATAGTCTACCACGTAACTTTTGGATGACAAGATAGCCAGGGACTCCTGATTGATGACAAATGTTGCCGATCTGAAGTCCCCTTTTGGCTCTTCCACCTTTGTCACCTTCCAGTTACCTGTAGGCAGATCATGGTTTCCCAACCGAATTAGCTCCAGGATTGTTTGAGGGTCAGAAGGTTCGGCAGGGATCCGGGAACGCGCTCTTGGTCGGTTAGGGATCTGATCCCTTCCAACAACCTCGAGTTTAGCGCCCGGCCATACCTCCCCTATCCTGGAGATCGCGATTTTGTAGAGGTCGACTGACCTCTGGTCGGCGCAAGCGATCAGCTTCACGTGGCCCTGATGCCATCCACTGTCGCGACAAGAAGGGCCTTTGCCCGGAAATTCCTGCATAATTGGAATGAAGATAGTAGCCATTTTGACTACTACCTTCCTCCATCTTTCAGGCGAAATGCTGCCGTCCGGATCGCTTTTGTCGATGACCGCAATGGTTATATGCCCAGCTAAGACATCGCTGAAAAGCTTTGGAGTGGTTTTGTTACCACAAATTTTTTTAGCCATCGGCTGAGAGACCTCCTCAAGAGATCTCTGTCGCTTTGCAGGCGTTGGTTTTGGGGGAGCCTTGACTTCTCCTATGATGCCTACCGCCCACTTCAAGGAAGATTTTTGCTCCACGGTACGCTGGTTTTCCGGTATGCGCAAAACGCGGTCCCGTACTCTTAGCGCTGCTTTCCGTGCAGCTTTGTCTGTCCTCTTCGTGGGTGGCGCACTTTTAGCCGAGGCAGACTTGCTACTTCCACTGGAGCC
>OX030952.1:102506715-102531715 GCA_943735915.1 Pherbina coryleti
ATATAGATTTGGATATGATTGATATGGATATGGAAATGGATATGGATATGGATATGGATATGGAATTGGATATGGATATGGATATGGGTATGGATTTGGATATGGAAATGGATATGGATATGGATATGGATATGGATATGGATATGGATATGGATATGGATATGGATATGAATATGGATATAAATATGGATATGGATATGGATATAGATTTGGATATGATTGATATGGATATGGATATGAATATGGATATGGATATGGATGCGGATATGGATATGGATATGGATATTGATATGGATATGGATACAAATGAGGATAAGTTAATGGATATGGATATGAACTATTAATTAATTTATTTGGGTAAGCTTAATACAAGCAATTTATACTAAAGAACTAAAACTTATAAGTAGACATTTATTTCTCAATGCTAGGTCTTTTTTTTTTTTTTTTTTTTAGGGTAGGAATATTACATATTATACTATGTGGGCTATAGTCTGCCCACAAGACATATGAAAAAATTTGTTTCAGAGGGAGGAAGTTGGGTTGGAGCTAAGAAGGATATTACAGAGTTCGGATCTACTGAGAAGGAAGTCGAATTCATTGACCATGTTATTGGTCAGACGAAGCATCCTTGTTATAGGTTCACAACAATCATAGACGGTGCGATGAAAGTGGAGATGGAAGAGAGGTACAGACCTTAGGTTGCGTGGGTTGGTATAAAGGGATATCAATTGGAGCAGGGTAGGACAATTAATGGTGGCACCTAGTAGTTGATGAATGAAAAGGACATCAGAAACTAGCCTGCGTTTTTCAAGAGTTTGCATGTTAATCAACATCCAACGATCACCATAAGGAGGTAAATTGAAGCTATCGGAGCCAGGGAGGCCTCGTAACGCAAATCGAATGAATCTTCGTTGCACAGATTCGATACGCAACGAATTAGAAACATAGAGCGGTGCGTTGCACAGATTCGATTCGCGACGAATTAGAAACATAGAGCGGTGACCAAACTTGGCTGGAATATTCGAGTATGAGCCTCACAAATGTTAGGTAGAAGGATTTTGTAACGTATGAGTTGGAGAACTCCCTGGACCTATGTTTCACAAAACCAAAAGTAGAGTTGGCTCTACTAATGATATTATCGATATGGGATCGAAAATTAAGCTCTTTATCGCAAATTATACCCAAGTCTCGCAAAGAACTTACCAAGGGAACCGGTTCACTGAATATGTAATAAATTCGTGATGGAGATTGGAGTCTCTTCCGCGAGTATGTGATAGCTTGACATTTACTGATATTAAGTTCCAGGAAGTTTTTTTGGCACCAAGAAGAAAAACTGATTAGGTCATCTTGAAGACGGCAAGAGTCAGTATTAGTAAAGACGTTTGGGCACAATTTCTTACAGAAGTGAATATTCATTGCAATTATTTCAGGGTCGTCCGAAGATTTGTCTGAAAATTTTAGGGTTGGCGGGTAATTGTCTGATTTTCTCTTGATATTAATGAACTGGTAGAACTTTTTTCGATCAGTGATAAGTTTGGTTTGGATATGGGCTAGATAGGATTCATAAAGATGATCACAAAGATAAAAAAAAATGGTTGTAAACATTAAGGTAACTTGTGAAGTCAGCGGAAGACCTAGATATTAAATATGTACGCCAAAGTTTGTTTCTCTTATTCCGAAGCGAACGTAGCTCTTTAATATACCAGGGAGGTGAAGACAAAAAGCTCTTTTGTCTAGTAAAGGGAACAGATTGTGTGAAACAGTTAAATATTATGCCATAGAAAAGGTCGACAGCATTATCAATATCTTCATTAGCACTTTCGAAAATGTAAGTCAATTCTACCAAGAAGTGATTCTAGTTTTTCAATATCGGTTTTCCGAAAATTAAAACTGTACAAGTGCTCGGAGTGTGTGTTTTTGTTAGTATTATTGTAGGAAAAGGTAACTGAAAGCGGTAGATGGTACTGGTCCAGTGTTGAGAGTAGATGGTTGCTAGCGGAAACTGTACAATTTTCAACTTCTGATGAAAATACAAGGTCTAGTTGTCTGCCCATATAGTTAGTTACTCCAATTAATTGGAAGAGTCCAGAGTCAGAAAGGCAACTAGTAAAGAGAATTTTTTTTTCAGATATTGAATTTAAGGGGAAGGAATTACATTCATCATCTGATAAAACCCACTGAAGATGAGGAAGATTAAAGTCTCTCAAAAAATGCACATAGCAATTATTGCCGTTTCAACATAGTTCAAATCGTTTTGATGGTCGTTAGTGAAGTTTTTGATTTTTCGTATATTTTTGATATAATTTCGAGCTTTCTAACACTTTCAATATTAATGAGATCGACCGGACTATTGAGAACTTCTATTGATTTTGACGCATTTTCTAATTTTATTTCTAGATCAACTATTTTTTTAACACAGTGTTTGTTTTCAGACCGCACTGAATTTGTCGAGTCACTGAGACATTTTATTGCGAGGAGGACATAAGTGAGTGATTGTTCTTTGTACTCATCGCAGTAGAACAAAAAATTGACAAGATAGTCCTCTAGATACGTTAGGCTTCTATTTGATAAGCCTATACACGAAGTGTGGAATGATTTACCACACAGCCCCTTGCATGTTATCTTGGGTGTCTTGCGGTCCTTATTGCGCAAGAAGATATATCACAGATTTTTTCCATTCTGATTGAGTTTATTATTTATTATTTTTATTTATTAAGTACTTCTTTTATAATGTTATTTTTGGGTCGCCCACAAAAAAACGAATATTAACGAATATAATACCGGGCCATGAATAATAGGACATTGTTATTGTTCCACTGGGAATTTGGAATACAATTCGTTGGCGAATTTCTACAGAATCGAATATTGATTGGCATATTTTGATAAGGATATGGCCAGAATGCATGATCAGAGCATGATTTCTAACCTTAGGAACATTTTAAATTTTATCCAGAGCAGTGAACCTTATCTGATCATATTTGATGATCATATAAAGCTATAGACCTTCGTTATGCTCTTAAAACATTTTTTTTAAAGCAAATTTTAATAGTTATCTTATATATTAATACGCAAACATCGAATGTTGTCGTACACTTTTTCAATATTTATTTTAGAATAAGGACAATGAAACGTATATCATTCGAAAGGTACTGCACCATAGATGTGCCGAATTATGTTAGATTTTAAATTGATGGCCTTTGTCCCGAAATATTAATGTTGAAAGTTTATGTTAATTTTAGTTCGGGATCTCAGAACTGGGAACAGGTAGAATGAAGAATGTGGTATCAGATGAAAGGTCTGGCTGCACAATATGATTGAATATAAGATTGGTGACCTTTGACCTCAAATATGAGCGGAAAAAGAGCATTTATTAAATAAAAGCTAAACTATAAGAGATGGAAAAACATGATATAATAGAGAAATTTAGACATTCATAAGATGTGCAAAAAATACTTTGATATTTTTCACCATCGTTTACGGTTACCCTACAATAAGCACTTTTTCATATAACAAGTGTCAATATATATTGTGATGGTGAAATTGCTCACAAATAGTAAATTTTGAAAAATTTTCGTTATTTTGATATCAAAATTATTGTGATATCTCGAAAACTATAGATGTTTTCAGTACAACGTTTTTTGTATGAAAATTCGTTGGTTGAGAAAAATAACAGTATACAAAAACTTTTTTGCTAATATTTTCCACGAATAGTATGTTAAAAAATTTCCCGTTATTAAGACATCAAAAGTATTGCGATACTTCGAAACCTGTAGATTTTTTCCATGCAACGCATTTCTTAAAGCAATGTCCATATTTAGCCTCAGGATGAGAAAAAAACAACTGATATTTCAAATTTTGATTTTGCATGTAAATAACTCAGCCGTTTTTCAATCGATTTTGCTTAAATTTTCTTTGTCTGAAAGTTTAATTAAATGACTTTGGAAAAATAAGAAAATATTTACCGTTATCTCACCAATTCAATTTCTTATGTTGTCTTCAAAAAAATTCTAAAATATTCAATTTTTGCTCAAAAATTAGACCAGACATTTTTTTTTGTAATTTTATTTTTGTTTTTCTATTTTCTTCTCTCACACTCTTTCACATACCATATCATTTATATGCAAAAATTGCTTCATTTTGACACATAATTTAATTAAGTGTTTCTATCATCGAAAACCCCCTATGATTTTTTTGATGAAAATTACATTTTTCAAAATGTTGTTTTTGTATTTTTTATAAAAATCTACAGCTAAAAAAATAATTTCTGTGAAAAATTTTTTCAAATATTTCAAACCACTCCAAAGTTATATACACAAATGGGGCATTATTTTTTAGGTGATCCACCCAAAATTTTAAAGTACTCCGATTTTGATGAAATTTTCACCATGTATAGTTCTTAAGGTTATACGTTCAAGACGTTAATTTTGTAGGCCTAGAATGACGGAATTACTTTTTACAGGGTGTTTAATTTTTAAGTTTAGTGTGAGAATGTGAAGACCGAGCAATTTCTCGGTCAATTGTGTACAAACTTAATAACACGCACAACACAATTGATCATAAGAAGCTAGGTCAAAGTCCTTTCAAGGGCTGAAATGGCCAGTTATTTATTTTTTTATTTTTTTTTGTGAGAATGTGAAAGTAAAACTGTCTTTAACTTTTCAACGAATGAACTGATTTGACTAAATGAAACGTCAAACGAAAGAAAATTAATGAACGTTTTAACTCTTTTGTAAGAATTTTGGAAAAAAGTTTCGTTCTATAAAATTTTTTTGAAAAATAAAACAAAAATTATTTTTTCAAAAAGAATACCCCCTACGATTTTTTTCGCAACAATTTTACAAAAATAATAAACTTATTTACTTCAAAATAAGATATCATTCAGGATGGTATCTCTTAGGGTTTTGAAGTTATGAGCATTTATGCATGAAAACTTCCAACTATTTTATTTCATTACACAAAAAAAAAATTTGTTGCTTACTCATATTTTTATTTATTTTATTATAATTTATAAAACATTCATTATAATTTGTAAAAAAATTCACTATCATTTATAAAAAATTTTTTAAATCTTTATTTTTACTTATATTTTAATGTTTACATCATATATTTTAATGTTTACATCATAAAAAATTTACAGCCCTATTCTGGCAGCTTAACTAAGCTCACCACATTAACAAAATAGTTAATATTAACAAATTGTTAAGGTTTCGTATTCTGGTGATAATTTGAAAGCTCCTTTCTTTACTATTTTGTTAATGACAGAAAACAACTTAACAACGAAAGATAGTTCAGTATTAAGCCAAACAAATGCTGTGTTAACAAAATAAAATAAAAAAAAAATGGATGAATTCTTACTTTTTACTTCTTTTTAGCATTGATACTGAAGAAGATCAAAGAAAAAATAAATTTTAAAGACTGCAAAACACTCGAAAATTGCTTGGCTATTAAAAAAATTAATTTTGAAACTTAAAACAATTGAAAACAATTAGTAAATTATTTATTTCTTAACATTTTCCATCTTACTTGTAGAAAAACAAACATAAGCAATCAAAAAAAAAGAGCGTTGGCTGTGTCGTGGACACACCCGTAAGTTTTGACGTGACGGTGTTTCTTTATACTCCTATTTCATGTCCAAACTCTTGTTCTAATCCATGACCAAATTTTTGACTTAATCAAATATACCGAATCCCTTTCCTAGTTTAAAAAGGTGTGTCTTAGTTTTTGTCCTAATCCATATCCAAATTCATGTCATTGTTCTTTTCCAGTTTCATTGTGTTATTTTGTTGTTTGTGAGCAGTGAAATCGTAACTAACTAGATTTTTGTTGATGTTGATGTAGATGTTGATGTTGATGTTGATGTTGATGTTGATGTTGATGTTGATGTTGATGTTGATGTTGATGTTGATGTTGATGTTGATGTTGATGTTGATGTTGATGTTGATGTTGATGTTGATGTTGATGTTGATGTTGATGTTGATGTTGATGTTGATGTTGATGTTGATGTTGATGTTGATGTTGATGTTGATGTTGATGTTGATGTTGATGTTGATGTTGATGTTGATGTTGATGTTGATGTTGATGTTGATGTTGATGTTGATGTTGATGTTGATGTTGATGTTGATGTTGATGTTGATGTTAATGGTTATGTTGATGTTGATGTTGATGTTGATGTTGGTGTTGGTGTTGGTGTTAGTGTTGGTGTTGGGGTTGGTGTTGGTGTTGGTGTTGGTGTTGGTGTTGGTGTTGGTGTTGGTGTTGGTGTTGGTGTTGGTGTTGGTGTTGGTGTTGCTGTTGGTGTTGGTGTTGGTGTTGGTGTTGGTGTTGGTGTTGGTGTTGGTGTTGGTGTTGGTGTTGGTGTTGGTGTTTGTGTTGGTGTTGGTGTTGGTGTTGGTGTTGGTGTTGGTGTTGGTGTTGGTTTTGGTGTTGGTGTTGGTGTTGGTATTGGTGTTGGTATTGGTGTTGGAGATGTAGTTGGATTTGGAGTTGGTGCTTTTCGTTTAGCTTTTTTTTTTTGCTTCCCCATTGGTTGAGCTCTAATTTCAATTAATCCAGCAAAAGTGATGCATATGCGTCACATTAGGCGGTTCCCTGGGGGTTTTTGACACGCCGTAAAATTTTTTTTTTATTTTTGTCATATGCCCGAAGAACTCACCTTTGTTTTCGTACCTTAAAATTTACCGTTGCACCAGTAGTCACAGAGTTAAAAATCCATGCAACGTTTTTTCATGGCTGTAGCATTTTTACTGCATTATGTGATTGCATCCCTGAAATCATGACAACAACATTTTTTTTGTAATTTAGTTGTGAAGCGTAATAACACATCCCTGCTGTCATTAAACAAAATTTACTGTAGCACTCCTCCTGAGTGAGTAATAATTCCATGAAACGATATTACGTTTCTGTTACATAAGCTGCTATATTCACGACCTGACGACGCCGGAATTTTTTTTTTATTTTTGTCGTAAAGCCATGTATAAAAACTTAATTTTCTTTTTTACACTTTTATCGTAGGTTATATACTCATTGAGTATAAATTCAATGCAACGCCGCTGCATGAATGTTGCGTTATCGATCTTTGAGCGGCTCTCTCAGCGTCCTTATGATGTCAGAAATTTTTTGTCTAATTTTGTTGTGAGGGCTTCCAATAGACCTTTATTGGCGTATCGTATTTTTAATCCTAGTACTAATACTCAGCGAGTAATAATTCCATGTAACAAATTTTCAGTTGCGTTGCTTACGCAGCTCCCACTACGTTCCTATGCCGTATTAAATTTTTTTTTGTTTTTTTAATATAGCCAAAGAATTAACCTTTACGGTCATACTATTTTTTTAATCATAGCTCTTATACCCAGCGAGTAACAATTCAATGAAACGCAGATGAATTTTTAAAAAATTCATTTTTTAACTTTTTTGGAAACTAGAGGAGTATAACGTAACTTCGTCACGTCAATAAGCAAGAAAAGAGCAATATAAAAACAGGTGACGCTTTATATCTAAGGCATTTACATTTTCACCATTCGTGGTGAACTTTAATAGCTTTTGAGAGCTTTCAAATTGTAAATGATTTGCAAGAATTCGAACATTTGCATTACATAACAAGAACATTAACAAGAGCTCCTTAACAATTCCTTGTTAAGTTAACAAGCAGAATAGGGCTGTTAGTCTTCAACCTTATTTACTTTCAAGAAGCTACATTCGACACTAGTTCCCTAGGAACTACAGAATGTAGTTATAAACTTCCTTAATTTTTGAGCATATGCTTGTTAATATTTGTGTTCTTTCTAATAAGTACTTTTTTCATTGTCAATACGAATGTTGCATATTCTATCGCTCAATATATTAATTAAGACGATATTGTACTAAATGTGTAAAAGATGTTGATAAGTAAATATAATAAATAAATAATAAATAATAAAGCTTAAAGTCACCCATCTAGCATTTCCAATTGCGTAAGAATCTTCTGTAAGACTTTATCAAATAAATTGAGCATCAAAGCCCATCAAAGAATTCATTGATCATGTGTGCGATCTTTTGGAAAAACTAAAAGTACGTGATTTCATAGCCAACACACAGACTTATTTTCTGAAAAACTTAAAAGATGGTCTTAAGGAAAACGAGTTTTTAATTCAATGCGACTTTGCAGAAAACTATGCATTTGTGTACAAAATGCTGCTCAATCGTTTCATTGGAACAACGACCAATGTTCAATATTTACAGTGGTAATTCACTATAAGGACAAAAATGATTTGGAAATTAAAAGTTTGGCAATTTTATCCGATAGACTTAATCATGATATCGTTGCTGTGTACGGTAACCAAAAAATTATAATACGTTTTTTAAAAAAACATTTCGATCCAACAAAAATATTTTATTTACCGATGGTGCTGCACAACATTTCAAAAATAAGTATAATTTCATGAATTTACTCCATCACGAATACGATTTTGGCATAGCTGCGGAATGACATTTTCATGCCACTGCCCATGGTAAAGGTCCATGCGACGGAATAGGCGGAAATCTAAAACACCTTGCAGCACGAGCTTTACAAGCCTCATCAAAAAACCACCTTTTAACACCCAAAGCATTGTATGATTGGGCAAAAATAAATTTGAATAAAACAGAAGTATTTTACAGTTCAAAAGCAGATCAAGGAACGACAGGTGATATCTTAAAAATAGGGTTTTCACAAGCAACAACAGTACCTCGAACTCAAGGATATCACTGTGTTATTCCAACTAAAGATAAGTCATTAATATTAAAAAGTATTCACTAGACTCCAATTTTAAGATTTTCTCTTATAATAAATAAAATGATTTCACAAAATCAAACAATAAATCTATTTTTTCGTTAATATAAGCTAAGATTTAACATACAGAGGTTTCTTACGCAATTGGAAATGCTAGCTGGGTGACTTTAAGCTTTTTTTTCTGTGTGATGAAATAAAATAGTTGGAAGTTTTCATGCATAAATGCTCATAACTTCAAAACCCTAAGAGATACCATCCTGGATGATATCTTATTTTGAAGTAAATAAGTTAATAATTTTTGTAAAATTGTTACAAAAAAAATCGTAGGGGGTATTCTTTTTATAAAAATAATTTGTTTTTATTTTTCAAAAAAATTTTATAGAAAAAAACTTTTTTCCAAAATTCTTACAAAAGAGTTAAAACGTTCATTAATTTTCTTTCGTTTGACGTTTCATTTAGTCAAATCGGTTCATTCGTTGAAAAGTTAAAGACAGTTTTACTTTCACATTCTCACACTAAACTTAAAAATTAAACACCCTGTAAAAAGTAATTCCGTCATTCTAGGCCTACAAAATTAACGTCTTGAACGTATAACCTTAAGAACTATACATGGTGAAAATTTCATCAAAATCGGAGTACTCTGAAATTTTGGGTGGATCACTTCAAAAATAATGCCCCAAATATATGTTTTAAGCCATTTCCTTGTTTACTTTATATATTATACATATTATTATTATATATCTATATATAAATAAGTGCACACAGAACAGTTAAGAAACATTTTCTCCCGTGTTTCTCAACCAATTTTGATAATTTTTTTTTTAAATCAATAAGAGTAGGGAAGAGGAGTGCGAAAATCTATGGTGGGCAGTTCGACGTTCCATCAGACGTTCCATTCCACTGGTTACATTTGATGAGCGTTGAAATAGAGGCGAAGCACTTTTCATCAGCCCACATTTTCGGTATAACTCTTGAACTATAAGTCACAAATCAATGAAACATGGTAAGAACTTCCTTCCTTGACAAAGAGGCGTTGAAACACTCACGCAACTCAAAGTTGTTATATCAAATAGCTTTGGAAGCATTTCTACTAGAAATTAGAATAAGGGAAATGACTAGTGACGGGCATTGGACAAAGAGGTGTGGCTCCGCATATAAAGGGTGATTTTTTTGAGGTTATGATTTTCATGCATTAGTATTTGACAGATCACGTGGGATTTCAGACATGGTGTCAAAGAGAAAGATGCTCAGTATGCTTTGACATTTCATCATGAATAGACTTACTAACGAGCAACGCTTGCAAATCATTGAATTTTATTACCAAAATCAGTGTTCGGTTCGAAATGTGTTTCGCGCTTTACGTCCGATTTATGGTCTACATAATCGACCAAGTGAGCAAACAATTAATGCGATTGTGACCAAGTTTCGCACTCAGTTTACTTTATTGGACATTAAACCAACCACACGAATGCGTACAGTACGTACAGAAGAGAATATTGCGTCTGTTTCTGAGAGTGTTGCTGAAGACCGTGAAATGTCGATTCGTCGCCGTTCGCAGCAATTGGGTTTGTGTTATTCGACCACATGGAAGGTTTTACGCAAAGATCTTGGTGTAAAACCGTATAAAATACAGCTCGTGGAAGAACTGAAGCCGAACGATCTGCCACAACGTCGAATTTTCAGTGAATGGGCCCTAGAAAAGTTGGCAGAAAATCCGCTTTTTTATCGACAAATTTTGTTCAGCGATGAGGCTCATTTCTGGTTGAATGGCTACGTAAATAAGCAAAATTGCCGCATTTGGAGTGAAGAGCAACCAGAAGCCGTTCAAGAACTGGCCATGCATCCCGAAAAATGCACTGTTTGGTGTGGTTTGTACGCTGGTGGAATCATTGGACCGTATTTTTTCAAAGATGCTGTTGGACGCAACGTTACGGTGAATGGTGATCGCTATCGTTCGATGCTAACAAACTTTTTGTTGCCAAAAATGGAAGAACTGAACTTGGTTGACATGTGGTTTCAACAAGATGGCGCTACATGCCACACATCTCGCGATTCTATGGCCATTTTGAGGGAAAACTTCGGAGAACAATTAATCTCAAGAAATGGACCGGTAAGTTGGCCACCAAGATCATGTGATTTGACGCCTTTAGGCTATTTTTTGTGGGGCTACGTCAAGTCTAAAGTCTACATTGCATCCCTGAAATCATGACAACAACATTTTTTTTGTAATTTAGTTGTGAAGCGTAATAACACATCCCTGCTGTCATTAAACAAAATTTACTGTAGCACTCCTCCTGAGTGAGTAATAATTCCATGAAACGATATTACGTTTCTGTTACATAAGCTGCTATATTCACGACCTGACGACGCCGGAATTTTTTTTTTATTTTTGTCGTAAAGCCATGTATAAAAACTTAATTTTCTTTTTTACACTTTTATCGTAGGTTATATACTCATTGAGTATAAATTCAATGCAACGCCGCTGCATGAATGTTGCGTTATCGATCGAAAACCGTATAAAATACAGCTCGTGGAAGAACTGAAGCCGAACGATCTGCCACAACGTCGAATTTTCAGTGAATGGGCCCTAGAAAAGTTGGCAGAAAATCCGCTTTTTTATCGACAAATTTTGTTCAGCGATGAGGCTCATTTCTGGTTGAATGGCTACGTAAATAAGCAAAATTGCCGCATTTGGAGTGAAGAGCAACCAGAAGCCGTTCAAGAACTGGCCATGCATCCCGAAAAATGCACTGTTTGGTGTGGTTTGTACGCTGGTGGAATCATTGGACCGTATTTTTTCAAAGATGCTGTTGGACGCAACGTTACGGTGAATGGTGATCGCTATCGTTCGATGCTAACAAACTTTTTGTTGCCAAAAATGGAAGAACTGAACTTGGTTGACATGTGGTTTCAACAAGATGGCGCTACATGCCACACATCTCGCGATTCTATGGCCATTTTGAGGGAAAACTTCGGAGAACAATTAATCTCAAGAAATGGACCGGTAAGTTGGCCACCAAGATCATG
The DNA here is from genome assembly GCA_943735915.1 of Pherbina coryleti. Classification (NCBI taxonomy): domain Eukaryota; kingdom Metazoa; phylum Arthropoda; class Insecta; order Diptera; family Sciomyzidae; genus Pherbina; species Pherbina coryleti. The sequence goes on from OX030952.1 coordinate 102,518,489, forward strand.
TGATTTGACGCCTTTAGGCTATTTTTTGTGGGGCTACGTCAAGTCTAAAGTCTACAGAAATAAGCCAGCAACTATTCCAGCTTTGCAAGACAACATTTCCGAAGAAATTCGGGCTATTCCGGCCGAAATGCTCGAAAAAGTTGCCCAAAATTGGACTTTCCGAATGGACCACCTAAGACGCAGCCGCGGTCAACATTTAAATGAAATTATCTTCAAAAAGTAAATGTCATGGACCAATCTAACGTTTCAAATAAAGAACCGATGAGATTTTGCAAATTTTATGCGTTTTTTTTAAAAAAAAAGTTATCAGGCACTTAAAAAATCACTCTTTATAAGCCACATTTTTGATATCGAATAGCTTTGAAAGTAAAAATCACAGAACATGGAAAATCAGAATTGAGTTACTGTTTTGTGATTTCCTGCTGGTGGTTCGTTTGGCGCGGTATGAGTTCGGTTACGTTTACATATGAGTGAAGAAAGAAAAAAAAATGTTTTCAATAAAAATACAAAAAAAAAATCAATTTTTAAATGGTCAAATCTCGACCAAAGGTGATACTAGTAACTATTATTATATAATAATAATTATCAATGTAATGCTTAAGAAGAATATCACATGATCAGAAATGTGAAAAGCATACGATTATCTGATATAAAAATTTTAATAGATGCCACAAATTAGAAAAGGAAAAGACAATTTTCTCTTTACCTTTTTGAAAAGTAATGTGTTAAGAAGTGTTGAGAAAAGTGAAAAAGATTTCTTAATGATGCCCTACTTCGTAACTATCTTGAATAAATTCTGCAAATACAATTCAATTAGGTATTCCGGATATCAATGTGATCTGCATTTAATTATATTAAATAGAGTCTTATAATATTCTTCGATAAGACTCGAAGCTGAACATGGTTTTCGTAGGCTTGGGTTTTCTCTATTTATAAAATGTAGTTTATTTTCCAACATTAATACATTACAAATTAGTAGCCAATACAAGAACTAAGAGAGTAATTTTAAGAGCTCCTTGAAGTAAGTCTTTTTCTAAGACATCACATCATTTGGTAACGGAAATACTTATAAAATTCCCTTAAAGCATTTTAAACAAACATGGATGGATATTAACTATGAAGTTCAATAATTACTAAGTTAAAAAAAAAAAACAAAAATTCTGCTTCATTCTTTTGGAAAATACTTATCAAAACAACAACATTCAAGGGATAATCAAAACATCCTTTAGGGCAAAATGAAAAAAAGAGGGAAAAACGCTTCGGTATGAAAATAACAATGTTGCTAGAGGCAAATGATTTATTTTTTTTTTTTTTTTTTTAATATTAGGTAGAGAGAAAACTTTACTTTTCCTTGATTATATCAGAAAAAAAGTTTGTTAAAATTGTTATTAATTTCTTGGGTTTTTCTTTCTACTGCACGCTGTGTGCTTTTATTAATTTAATTTTGGTTTTTTACTTCTTGTTATTTTCGTTTTTTTTTTTTTATTTTGTTTTTGTCTAGTTAAGTTTTCCATGCATTGTTTTCTTAACTTGTTTTGCTTTGTTTAACATTGTTTTGTTTAAGTTTTTCCTGTGGCCGAGCATGAAATGAACAACAACAATAACAACAATAAAAAAGAAAAACAAAACAAAAAAAAAAACTCATTCACTGCTGCTGCAAGAAAATTAACCAAAAACAAAGTGGAATAAAAATCAAAACCACGCGGAAACGTAAACAAAATCAGAACCAGAAACCGGCAAAAACCCCTTAAGGCTCATACAAAAGTGTTCCCTAGACAAAAAAACAAATCTAATATTCGCAGAAGAAAAAACCCCGAATTACTTTATGGTACTATAATTGAACGTTTAGACCAAACGACAAGAGATGCGCGAGACAGAGACAGCTGTATGCGGAGTAGGTCGGTGCATGGTTGACGACCGAAACATTGGTCTTTAAGTGCGCTTTAAGATGAATTTCAAAACTTGAAGTTTTCTTTTTATAATTTTGTATAACTTCAACTTTTATTTATGTTTTTTTTGTCGCATACGAGGTTGTTGGCATTTAAGAGTCGATCCTTGAGAGATATCATAGTCAAAATTGGCTTTTATAGGATTAAAAAAATTTTTTATAATATTTCCTAGATTAATGCTGTATTCGTTTTTGAAAGAGTGGTAGATGGTAAAAGTTTAAATAAGGAGCTAAGGAATCTTATTTAATTAAATAGGGGAAAAAGTATGCCTTGGTGTGCACGTATATGAAAATGATGATATGTAAATGTAACATATACACTAAAGGGCTGCACAAATGCATTTTCTTCTTTGATTACACCAAGTACTTTAAAGCTAGGTCTACACGATACAACGGCTGTACAATCGCTCATCGTACATCAGTTGGCTAATTCTACCATTGGACCGTGCAATATTGCAGCAAACTCGTCGCACGCTTGCATCCAAACGATACAATAATCGCACACAACCTTCAAAAGCAACCGATATTGGTACAACCGTTGTATCGTGTAGACCTAGCTTAAGTTAAGCACATCACTTGTAGAATAAATCAGCAAAGAGATAGCGTAATCGCGTTACTTGTTGCTCAGAGAACAATTAATATTTTAACTCACTCTCTCTCGGATCAAATGCATACGCAACTTGCTCTCGTCAATTATAAAAGCTATCGTCTGCTATCAGGGCCAGTGTTGCCATTTTAGCTACTTTGTAGCTAGATTTAGCTTCTTTTTTTCTCATTTAGCTCCAAAAATTGTGTTTTAGCTCCTAGCTACTTTCTTAGCTTCTTATTTTTCGAGTTTAACTATCTTTAGCTACTACTTTTTTTTGGTTAAAAAATGCAATATTTTCGTAATTTTGTGACATCTCTAACTTATACATACGATGAAATCCAATGGAGAAAACTTCACACTTATCCATGGACTAAAGTATCGTCTTCTATTGATTTTTGAGAATGATTTTTGGAGAATGGAAGGGTGCTTTAAACGAAAACTCTTTCTCTGATCTTACTAAATTCGTTTTTTTTTTACTTTTACTGTTAAGCAACGCTGAAAAAGAGAATGTTTTCAATAATGAGTCTTATAAAAACAAAACACAGAAATTCAATTAAATTGTTAATGTCAAATTCCACAGTATGTTAAGCCTATAATTCGTATCACGAAACAAGACATGAACAACAAAAAAGAAACGATCAGCACTTCTTTCTTCTATATTCTAAACCTGGTGGCGGCCTCAAGTTGGTAGCGTGCTCGACTGCCACCCCAGAGGTCCCGACCAGGTCATGGTCCTTCGCTTTAAACCTTTCTAAATTTTCTTTCCTCATTTCTAATTAAAAATAAAAAATAAAATAAATAAATAACTGGCCATTTCAGCCCTTGAAAGGACTTTGACCTAGCTTCTTATGATCAATTGTGTTGTGCGTGCTATTAAGTTTGTACACAATTGACCGAGAACCGGACCTACATGCTTAACGCCGACTCCGAACGGCGATGAACGGAAAGTTCTCGTTCTCAAGAAGTTTTACATGGCATTTTGATTACTCTCTGAGGTTTGCCATTGTCTGCAGAGAGGTAGCGGCCGTACAGAAAAATTATTTTAATTCAAATAATTTTCTGTCGCTGCTGGGGTTCGAACCTGGGTCTCCAAAGTTCGTTGACATAGCGGCCACGCACTTTAACCAACTACGCCACGGACGCCACGACTGGAGTTTCTAATTAACTGGAATTAAAAATTCATCAATAGCTATTTACGACTTGAAGTTGTAGTTGATGGTAGAGAAGTTTGTGGATGAGACTGCCTTATAACTTGAATTGACTGAGGTAAAGGCATAACACTTGCCTCAGATTCAAATTCACATGTTTCTTTGACATTCCACCACGCTTAGAACATTCTACACGTGTTTCAATTGATTGCCCTTCCCTTCCCACTAATCTATCACCCCATTTCGAACCAAGGCAGACTTGACTGAATAGGTATTCCACCTGAAATCCTTGGTCCAAAGCTATAAAAAAAAAAACATATTGCTTATCGTGTTTTGCTTATCGTTAGTAAGCCTATTTCGTGATACAGAATGAAGGGGTAAGATATGTATATCTTAAAAAATAAACAAATGTTGACACGACTGCATTATAAATGACGATCTCGTAAAATTTATGAAATGGGAAGATTATGATAGTTCAGATAATAATAGTAATGATAGCTCGGAATTTGAGATCTGAAGTGATGGTATACACCCATAGGCGTCCGCAGAAATTTTTACAGTAGGGGAAAAAAGGTATGTATGGGTGTGCACGTATATGAAAATGATTATATGAAAATGTAACATAATCATAGGAAATAAAAATATATGAAATTTTTCAAGTCTAGGGGGCAAGTGCCCCTCCCTGCTCCCCCCTGTGGGCACCCTTGTATACACCTACAAAACTGTGCCTGCATATACATATTAATACATACATATATGTATTTATTTAAAACTAGACTTTTTGGCCTTTTTCTTGTAATTAATTAGCTCTTTTTAGCTACTTTTTGTAGCATTTTTAGCTACACCCTCAAAAATTTTCTGGCAACACTGATTCAGGGCAAATGATAAAATAACTCTATAGTTCTTCCTTGTACTCCAAATACTTGCGTATGTTAAAATTAAAAGGCATTTTCAGTGTGCTTAACCAGTTACAATTATCAGTATTTTCAGCTTAAATGGGGGAACATTTTTAATAGGAACATTTTTCCCTTTGGGACCTATCCTCTCCGACCCCTCCTTACGTGGGTTACCATACAAATTTTATGAGTTTTGTATATTTATACCCTACACTTACACTTGGACAGGGTCCCAAAAGGAAAACATATTCCTCTTGCAAAAGTAATGGGGGTTGGTCATACATATTAACCCTCTCCTGCCCTCCCTTAGAACCACACATGCACTGATAATTTATCTTCTAAAATACTCAAATATTTATAGTACTTGCTTACTTGTACTCCTCTTGCAAGTTCTTTTTATTTACAAAAATATTGAGTGAGAGTCAATAACTCATTTGTTTTGCCTTCAACCGTGGTATAATAATACAAGGTAGCATTGACAATTGCTTATTTTCTCTTATACAAGAAAACATCTCCTGTCGAAAACAACTGTTTGTGCAAATGCATCTGCAGCTGTTGAGGTTGTTGTTTATTTTCACTTCAACGTTTTCAACATTGTTTGTGTTTTCAATGGCCGATTGTGAGTGCTCTCTTTTTGAGTATATTTTTTGACAGGAGATGTTTTCCCAAGCAACTGTCAATGCTACCTTGTATTATTATACCATGGCCTTCAACTAGTTTTTTATTTACGCACACTACCAAGTATTTGCGCTCACGCCAACGCTATCCGCAATTGAGAGTAAAAGAGCGAAAGTAATTGCGCATCACACAAATGATTTGTAAAGCGATTCAAATGCATTTGTGCAGCCCTTTAATATACACATAGGAAATAAAAATAAAGTGGGGCACTTGTCCCCCCTGCTTCCCCCTACATCCTTGTATACAAGCATTAGAATATTCAATATTTCAAATCGAATGAATTCGAATATTTGATATATTACTAATCAAAACAACTTTAAACTAATGGAGTGAATATTTACCAGCTTGTCGATAACTTCTTATCAAAGGTGTTAATACTTTCAATTGTAAATCGTATTTTTTCAATGACATGTGTGAGATTATCGTGTTGTTTAATTAATATTTAATAAAAGCTAAATGATATTTTTTCCATTTATTAATCCATTTACATATAACCGCAGGTAGGTTTTTTTTCGATTGGATATGCAGTGGATTGGTTTGGTGTGTTTAAGTCAGTTTAATTTAAAATTTGCTTGGTGCAATAATCGAAAAGGGCGTGAGCATTTAATTACCTAAAACCATAGGTTTGAGTGCTGCCAGCAGGACAGAAAAAACTTAATTATTCTCGACAAAAAATTTGTTTGTCATTTTTTTTTTTTTTTGTGCCTTTTTTAATGTGCATTGTTTGTTTTCACTAACGGTTAACATTGATTTCATTATGTAATAAAGATCAACATGTATAAATTGATCAATAATAATGGTTTGCTATGAATGAATTAATGACTTATTGAAAAAAAAAATTGGTCAAACCCTTCACTAAGGGAAATAACGCAAATAATTAGCAGTACCACGCCTGAGTATAAATTTAAATATTGACGTGGATAAATCAAATATTTTCCTTACAATTCGTTTTAAATTTTATTTAAACCACACACCTACACACATATTCCATACAGCTGAAAAAGCCGACAAGCAGCAACAGCATCGCACTCTGTTCCTGCAGTTTATTTCTTGCAGTTGCAGGTTTCTTATAGTTCTCGTTTAGTTTTTGTTGCAAGGGTAATATAGCCTGGATATTTGGCCCAGATTCTTTGTGAGTGCGATTGGTGATCGCATAATAAATAAAATTATGTTTATTTATTCCATAAAATTGTGTAAGGTTAGAGTGACAACCGGACATTTTCTAACGAATGTCTTGCACCGGTTGTCATTTGCCTGCAAATTTTTCTTTTATTTTATTTTCTAATTTTTCTTTCTCTAATTTATACTATTTAGACATTTGGTGGCATAATATTGCAACAACTGTCAAAAATAGTATAAATTACAGAACGAAAAAACTAAAAAAGAAAATAAAATATGCAAGCAAATGGCGTTTGATGGACGCAGCTCGTGAGAAATATTTAAATATATTGTTTTTTTCATTTCAATACTTCTATATAAATTTTCTTTAAATGCGATAGTATTATTTTTAAATAGTAAATATGTGAAAGATATTAAAAAAAATGCGTGCATAATTTTAATATATTTTTTTTAATTCTGTTCAAATATTTTATTATTTTATTGAATTAAAAAATTATTTAAATTAATTTTAAATATTTACGTAGTCGATTTAAGCAAATGCGCTATTGGTGCAAAAATTACTCGCTTTTTGGATAAATTAAAAAAGTTTTTGGATAAATTAGTGCACTTAGGGAAATTACGCATATTAACATTATCCACGCCTGAGTATAAATATAATTTAAAAATTTACGTGGACAAATCGAATATTTTCCTTACGTCTCGTTTTTTTCTCGAATTTAAATTTTATTTGTTCCACACACATTCCATACAGCTGCAATAGCCAACAAGCAGCACAGCATATGCTGCTATGTTCCTGCAGTTTATTTCTTGCAGTTGCAGGTTTCTTATATTTCTCGTGTAGTTTTTGTTGCAAGGGTAATATAGCCTGGATGTTTGGCCAATATAATTTGTGAGTGCGATGCAAGAATAATATATAATAGATTCCGCCAACAGTGCGCAGATATGAAAATCGACTGCGCAGCCTACGTCACGCGTGAGAGTCACCTGACACTTAATACGAACGCATTCAATGAAATGAAATGAAAGCGAAACAACTGTCAAGCTACTATCAAAACAAATCGAGCAACGTAGCTACTTTTTTGTGTGAAGGGGTGAACACGGAAGTTAATGCCCCTATGATACATGTGTTTTCAATGGCCGATTGTGTGTGCTCTCTTTTTAAGTATATTTTTTTGACAGGGTATGGTTTCCCAAGCAACTGTCAATGCTACCTTGTATTATTATACCATGGGTGGAGTGAAAACTCGATATTTTCTCACGAATATCTTGTACCGGTTGTCATTTACCTGCATATTTCGCTTCATATTTTCAATTTTACTTTTTCTTCCTCTTTTCTTCCTCCTCCTCAATTTAAATATGTTCTTTTTTAAATTCAATATTTTTATTTTTATATAAATTTTCTTATAATGCGATAGTTTTATTTTCAAATAGTAAATATTTGAAAGATATTTTGAAAAAAATCGTGCATAATTTTAATATATTTTTTATTAATTCTGTTTAATTATTTTAATATTTTATTTAATTAAAAAAGTATTTAAATTAATTTTAAATATTTACGTAGTCGATTGAAGCAAATGTGTTATTGGTGCAAAAATGACTCGCTTTTTGGATAAATTAAAAAAGTTTTTGGATAAATTTAAAATTTTTTTTTCTCTTAGTGTATGCAATAGCAAAATTTTTGAATTCAAAATGGTTAATTTTTAACTCATTTCTGAACAAAAAAGGTTCCTTTTCTAAAGGAAATTCAGTCCGGCGATTGATACAAAAAGGGTTCATTTCCGAGTAACGAAAAATAAATTTTCTATGGTTTTGTTAACTCATCCCCAAGGTTCATTTTTGAGAGGCATTTTAGTCCGAAGAATGATGCAAAAAGGTTCATTTCCGACTGCCGGAAAATAACTTTTCTTTGGTTGTATTTTTAACTCATTTCCGAACAAAATAAGGTTCATTTTTTAGAGGCATTTTAGTCCGACGAATGATACAAAAAAAGTTAATTTATGAGTGCCAAAAATTAACGTTTCTACTTGGAAAGGTTCATAAATGAATTCGAAAATGGTAGTTATGGTTCACTGGGTAATTTAAGTAGTATAATTTGTTTCCTCTTTTAATATACTGTATATTTTGGATTCTATTTGGGACTTTTGCCACAAAAAAAGTTCTGCGCATTAATTAGGGGTCTGATAGCCTTCATCACTAAACTGTAAACATCTGCACAAATGCACTCGTTTTTTCCACAACAGTAGATCCAACAGTGCAGAGTTCAGAGCTTGACAGAACTCTGTTAGTCAAGCAGAGCGTATCCAAGTCATTTAATGATAACAAACGAATACTGCAGAGCACTCGTCAGCTTCAAATCAAACCATGTTCGCCGTTTGCTTTAACAGAACAATTACTAACAGCGAAACACCTAACACAACAGAACCTTGGCAAAGTAATTATTTCTACCATTGGCAAATAGAAATTTTATTTTTACGAATTCGGTGCTTGGGAAAACACTAGATAAAACTGGGTCGCTGAATCCGAATCCGTTGTCAGAACTTCAAAATTGTGAAATTTTTAACCCTTTAGGGTTGCCACCTAAAAATTTTGAAATCCTGACAACGGATTCGGATTCTACTTTAGGTAGCAGCCCTATCCGCCATCTTTAATTTTAAAAGTCTGAAATCGGATTCGAAATCAGCCACCCCCTAAAACTGATAAACACGAAATCTACAGGACCCTAAATGGTCTTAATACGCTTAAGTTTTTCCTACACTTCATTGAATTATTTGGATTCTTGAATTATTTGGATCGGAGCCACACCCATTTGTCAAATGCCCATCCCAGTACCCTACTTCCCATATTCTACTTTCAAGTAAAAGGATATCACCAAGTAAGAATTCCATACATATTGAGTTTCATTGTTATACGGCATTTACTTCCAAAGCTATTCAAAGACACTCCAAGCGTTCTGCTGTTGTTTACATAACTTTCTAGTCAGTGCACACTTCTTTTTCGAATCGTTCCTAACATTGCTTTGGTTTTAGTTTGTTCTTGTTCTGCTCAAGCGACGAGTGCTCTCTGTAGTGTTAGGCTTGATTTCATTGATGAGAGCAAAACATAGCAAAAGCTTGCACTACAGACGAGTGCTTTGAATCGCATTTCAAGCGCACTCGTGCAGAGGTTTACTAAACTGTATGAGATCATTTCGACTCATAACCGCCAAAATATCTTAAGCGCCAAAAAGAAAATTTTACAGGAGAAGGTTTTTTTTAACTATCTTTGCTAATAATTTTATCTTTTATCTCTTATCTCTTTGCTATTAATTTTATTTTTATAATTTTATCTCTTATATTGATTAATTTCTTTTAGAGAATTTCATCTTAAGCGACACTTTGCTGTCATGAAAAATGTAAACAAACATGTAGTGTGTACTTAAGCTAAAATTGCTTTTGGTTTAAATTCATAATCTAATTTCGTACACCTATGAAATTTTTTGAAATTATCGATTTTCATCAAAAACATAAATCGGATATTATGTCGCTTAAGATATTTTGGCGGTTATGAGTCGATTTGTTCGGCCGTTAGAGTAAACTGTATATATTTAAAATTTTTATAACTAAATTAATCTTAATTAGTTCCGAAAAGCTATCGGAGGTTATATAGATCCCTACCCTGAAACTGTCATCAAGTAAAACTGCTGTTTTCTTAATTTTAAAATTTAAATTTGAATTTTAAAAAAGAAATGAGATGCAATTTTAAATTCGTTTGGTACAGTTAATCGTTTCACCCACAACGTGTTTACCAAAAAAACCTAGACTAGATTGTCGGAGAATACTGGGCTCAACCATCATTGAACAAACAATTATAACGGTATTACGAATTTCTTTGATCCAAATAGTCAAAGGAAACATAACAACTATAAATTGGCTTATTAAGTGTTCAAAAAAATTTGAGTAGTTGTATAAATCTAAGACAAGTAATAGATATGTTGTATGTTATGTTAGAGACTTATACTCACATATTTATACATATATATATATATATACGACATGAACATAAATGTGGCAACAATAATAACCACATTTAAACTGCACTTTATCTGAAGTGCCAACATTAAGACCTTCAACTACCAACATCAGCTGTGATTTATTGCAACATTCAAGTGTCTAACTGTCTGTCTGTTTGTGTGTCTGTGAGTCGGCGCGTCTGTCCAACTTTCTCTGTCTCATGCTATTTCTAAATTTTACATATATTCACTTATATATAAATATTTGCAAATATATATATATAAAGATGTGTGTTTTGTATGCTTGTGGTAGTTAGAGCAAATTTTGTAATTCTGGCTCGGAAAACCACTTTGCTTGTAGCTATTTTTACACTGCATGTAGGCGTCTTTGTAAACGGCAACATGTTTCCGGCCAAAAATATTTGAAATTTTTGCAACATGTTGAAAATAAAAAACAAAAATTGTTGTATAATTTTTTTTTTTTGTCTTTTTATGGGAACATAATATTTTTGTGCAACCTTTGTGGTTTTTATAACATTTAAGTTTTATGTTTTTTGCCCAACTCAACCAGCTCTACACATAGAACAACACAAACACACACACACACACATACACACTCACTCTGACTGCTATTAGATACCATAAAACTTGAAGCTAGTTTTGAAGTACGGCTGAGTTGGCTCATTGGGCGGTTGTCTAACAAGTATTGCATGAAGTGGGTGTGGTTCGCACTATTGTGAGTTTGTGTTTTACTTGATTATGAAGTTTACTACAAAATCAGAGGCAGGAATTGTATGTAGTTTTAAATTTTCTCTTTTAAACATACATATATATATTTTTTTTTTGTTTTTTGTAACAAAAGCTGGCTGCACCAAATTTGGAATAGACCAAATTTGAATGCTCGTTTTGTTATCAAAAGTTCTTAGCCACATTATTTCAAGTATTTCTATTGTTTGCAGCAAGTTTTCCACTTGGTCAACTGATGGTTGACCTTTTGTGCGGGTGTATATAAAGTATGTTGTTGTTTCTTTTTTTATTTTTTTTTTTTTAACCAAATTTTAAGTAATAAAACGCAGCAGTTCGTTCTTCATGGACCTGGCCAATTTGTTCTGGCATTAAAAGCAAAAACGTGCTGATAGCAAAGAAGTAATAGAGCCACTTTTTTATAATAATAAAAATTTGCAAGTTATTGAGTTCATATGAAAAATAATTAGCCTAAGCTATAACTTAACCGTTATGTTTTCACTCACCTTGTCTAAGAGTTTCAAAAAAGGTTCAAAGATTTCTGCGATCTGAAAGGAACAAATTAAGTTTTTGAGTTATTACGGTAGCGTTAAGCGTTATGTTGATAAATATGAAAAAATTATTACAACTACTTTATAATATTTTTATAAAGTACAACAACTTGAGCCAGAATAATAAGAAAACCAAAAAGCGTAACTGTTTTATACAAAATATCAGCATTTGACAGTTATTTTTGAGTTTAATAGTAAAACTCATGTCTAAATTTTATTTTGTTTTATTTTTTTAAGAAATTTCATATTTTCATATTTTCGTGTTGAATTCTTTTGCCTTCTATAATAACACTTGTTTTTCTATTTTAATTTGTACTTCATCTATTGAAAATAAAAAATTTGTTTATTGGTTTCATAGTAGCTTATATATTTTTTAAAGATCTATTTTGCAATGCTCTAGATATATGGGGCATTATTTTTGAAGTGATCCACCCAAAATTTCAAAGTACTCCGATTTTGATGAAATTTTTACCATGTATAGTTCTTAAGGTTATACGTCCAAGACGTCAATTTTGTAGGCCCAGAATGACGGAATAACTTTTTACAGGGTGTTTAATTTTCAAGTTTAGTGTGAGAATGTGAAAGTAAAACGGTCTTTAACTTTTCAACGAATGAACCTATTTGACTAAATGAAATGTCAAACGAAAGAAAATTAATGAACGTTTTAACTCTTTTGTAAGAATTTTGGAAAAAAGTTTTTTTTTGTAAAATTTTTTTGAAAAATAAAAAAAAAATCATTTTTTCAAAAAGAATACCCCCTACGATTTTTTTCGGAACAATTTTACAAAAATAATAAACTTATTTACTTCAAAATGAGATATCATTCAGGATGGTATCTCTTAGGGTTTTGAAGTTATGAGCATTTATGCATGAAAAATTCCAACTATTTTATTTCATCACACAAAAAAAAAAGCTTAAAGTCACCCAGCTAGCATTTCCAATTGCGTAAGAAACCTCTGTATGCTAAATCTTAGCTTATATTACAAAAAAATAGATTTATTGTTTGATTTTTTGAAATCTTTTTATTTATTATAAGAGAAAATCTTAAAATTAGAGTCTAGTGAATACTTTTTTAATATTAATGACTTATCTTTAGTTGGAATAACACAGTGATATCCTTGAGTCCCAGGTACTGTTGTTGCTTGTGAAAACCTTATTTTCAAGATATCACCTGTCGTTCGTTGATCTGCTTTTGAACTGTAAAACACTTCTGTTTTATTCAAATTTATTTTAGCCCAATCATACAATGCTTTGGGTGTTAAAATGTGGTTTTTTGTTGAGGCTTGTAAACTAGCTCGTGCTGCAAGGCATTTTAGATTTCCGCCTATTCCGTCGCATGGACCTTTACCATGGGCAGTGGCATGAAAATGCCATTCCGCAGCTATGCCAAAATCGCATTCGTGATGGAGTAAATTTACGAAATTATACTTATTTTTGAAATGTTGTGCAGCACCATCGGTAAAATAAAATATTTTTGTTGGATCGAAATGTTTTTTTAAAAAATGTATTATAATTTTTTGGCTATCGTACACAGCAACGGTATCATGATTAAGCATTGTATGATTC